>JAPYYR010000428.1:0-30450 GCA_030523065.1 Aphidius colemani
ATATATGTCATGGTTAATGAACAATCAGTTGGAATCTACCGACATTGTCTTTCCGTATTTGTCCAACTTCATAGTCATTTTTTTTATTTTTAAATTCATGAATATTGCATAATTATTTACCCCACCGGAAGGATAATTGTCAAGAAGATCTAAATACGGTGTAAATATTTTTCTCGACATTAAATTCAACTGTATGTATTATAAATAATTACTATGTTTTTTTTAAATATAAAATTCATTAAAATAAGTGCTAATGACAAAGGCAATTTGATAAATTTAAATTCTACTGAATTATTTATTTGAAAAAAAAATATATAAATTTGTATTTTAAATTTTTTTTGATTAATGATAAATTGAAAAACCAAATATTTATAGATAATTTTTGCTAATGTACAAAATAATCTGTTGTTTATGCGATATTAGAATCCATAGTCTTTGATTATTATTATGTTTTATTGTATATTTTTTTTCGCTTTTAATTCTTGGAGATATTGAGGGCAGACAGTTTAGCCTGGAAGGCACGTCCCATTTCCCGGGTATAAATCACGATGACGTGCTTGGTTGTTATGGCATTTCAAAGGTGGCCATTATTGGTGGTCTATGTAATTAAGGTTTGCGTAGATAAGGTAAAAGGGTTTTTAAGAGGCAAAAGAGAAACGAGCTAGAGAAAAATTTAACAGGGTAGCCACAATCATCATTAGAATAAAATCGATTTTAAAATTAATCAATTTTTAATAAATAACATTTTATCTATATAAAAAAAAAAATTAAATAAATAAATTATCTTATAAGCAAAAAATCAAACAATTAATACGTTAAAAAAAATATTTTTTTCTTCAAATCATTTTAAAATAAAATAAAAAATACAAAATAGCTCAAAAATTAATAGTATAAATTAATTATTCAAAAAAAAAAATAAATTTGTTATGTACCGGCTTTGTTCTGACGTTTAAAATTTTTTAATTTCTGAGAATTTCATATGGGATATAATATTGTCTCACGTCAGCATAGGGGAATATATATGACAGATGGATTTCGGGGTTGGCCCGTGTTAAGAGAACCGCTAATTTACTCGGACAACCGCAAAGCCACAACGAATAATAACACCCCCATAGTTTTGCCGGTCTTCATATTCATATTTTCATTTCATTTTTTTTTTTTATTTCTCCTGGCATCCCTTTAACCTTTTCTACATTTATATATGTATACCAATCTTCTTGATGGTATTAAAAAATAGAAAAAAATATATTCACCAATATAACGATTCACAGGATTTTTTTTATTTTAAAACCCTGTGATTATTTGTGGATAAATCTCGGTAGCTGTTTTTTTTTCTTTGAGGTTCATCCCACATCCAACCCTCTTGGATATTATTTTAAGTTTTTTTTATATATTAAACTATTTTATTTTAAACTATTTAAATACATCCTAGACACAAATATACGACAGTAGGCAGACTGCAATTTATCTAAACTCCGACACCTGGTACAGTCATTTAAAAAATAGAGGAAAAAAAAAATCTCTAAACGCCAAAAAAAAGGTATAAATAATTTTTAGATATAAAAAATAGTTAACTTAAAAATGAAAAAGCTTCTTTATCATGACGCAAATACATTATACGCAGTAAAGAAAAAAAAAAGGAAAAATAAAAACATAAAAAGTATATGAGGATTTTTTTGTTTGTAATATTTTTTGTTTTTTGCATTATTATTTTGCTTTTTATTGCACACAAGAAATAATTAGCCCAAGAAGATGGCGCTGAAATTTTCAAAGCAACCCAGCTGGACGTCTGTATCCCACGTTTCAATATATCTCAATTATATCGTAAATAAAACCGTCTAGTTGCGTGAGTCTTGCAAATTGGCAGCATAAGGTGTCTGTATTCACACACAAACACACAAACCAGTTTTTCACTGATTTATTTTTATTCTCTCACTTATTTAATTATATTTTTTGTCATATTATTTATTTTATGATGAAAAAAAAAAATCATTTATCAATTATGTAAGTAATTTTGTAGACGCAAATACATAAAAATCTATTGTTTCATAAAGACAATATAAAGACACGCTGGAATACAAGGTAATTTTGATATTCAACGTGCTCTAACTTTATTGCGTTGCAAAAATAAAAATATGAGATAAAAGAAAATGTGTATATGAAGGGGAAAAATAAAAAAGTCTTCGCTTCATTTTACGTTAAAGCGACAAGTTTAATATCTGGCCTGGGCCCCTTTGGGGGTGTCGAAAGAAAACTGTCGGTGGAATGAGACTAGAAAAGGATGAGCAATTGTGAAACGAGAGCTTGGATGTATACAGATATATATAAGCTGCTAAAACTTTAATACAATTTCATTTGCTTTGGCATACTGACAAACTCCCTTTACTTTTTCAGTTTTCTTATTTCTTAAACTGACACTTGTCTGTGTGTTTTATCATAAATTCAACAATATACATTTATAGATTCAATAAAAATATATATATTTCTTCTTTCTTTTATTATTAATTATTTTTAATTTTTTATACTTTTTTCAATAATAGAAATTCAAAACGAAAAACGAAAATTCACATGTCTGATTTAAGTAGTACAAGTCAACGTGTTTTTTTTTTTTTTTTTTTCTTTCCTATGGCCAATAGAAAAAATTTAAAGCTCAGTTGATCAGTCTTATCATAAATTAGACGCTTTTCTCAAGTTATATTTTTTTTTTTAAATTCTTTTCAGTAGTTTTTAAGTAGTTAGATAATTTCTCGACGGTAAAAGTTAGTGGATCAGTCCTATCATAGGTCAGACATGATTTTTCCAAGTATAAAAAGCTCAAAGAAAAATTCTAAAAAATCTTGTTTATGTTAAGCAATGATATTGCTTCTTTTAAAAATTTAAATTGCCTAAAAAAATTTGATAAATAATTAGTAGATTAGTCATATCATAGACCAGACAATTTTATGTTACTTTTGATTTTTTTTTTTTGTAAATTGAAAGTACTTTATTATTTCTCTACAAAATGAAATAAATAAATAAAAAAAAAAACGAGAAATTGGAAATAATAAATAAATAAGAAAATCCAGTGTGGTAAATAATACAATGATATTCATTCGAGCAACGTCACGTAAACGGAGGCGCATTCCCGAAGGAAATTAAGAACCGCGGAAATACACACCTTTCTCAAACGTATACAATTTTACTCTTTACCAAGTCACAAATGTAATATTCACGAAATAATCCTACCTTTTTTCCTTTGTATATACATTACTTGACTATACCTTTATACTTCTTCCTCATTGTTTCATGGGTTTTTTTCAACACCAAGTCATTTTGCCCAAATATAATATTCGCACAAATTAAAATAGCAGAAACAAACTAAATACCTGCATATATGAAATGTTGAATGTATTCTACAAAATAATACCACATCCTTCGACAATATCTCGTTCGAGTTAATTTATTTTTGGTGGCTTTTTAAGATTGCAAATCATTTTAAGACGTGGGTAGATATCACGTCGAAGTTTAGAGGTCCAGTAAGTATCCAAACTTATTTTTTCCGTGTATGTATTGTCTTAAATATACGCGAGAAAAGAATAGTATGAGTAACAAAAAAAATAAATAAATAAAAAAATTTGAAAAGAGGGTAATCCTTGGACCTGATGTGTGTTACATTACGAGCGCCCTATACACGCCCGCGCACTCATCATCGCTTGGGATAATAGAGTGGGCGTACCAAGGAATTCAGCAGACTTGGGAGTACACCCGTCCACTATATGCCATCAACAAAATACAATAATAAATAAAATAATAAAAAAGATCATCAAGAAAAAGAAGTACAGCAAGAAATAAAAAAGATGAAATAAACGACTCACAAGCGACGTCCACCAATGTTGATAAAATCGACTCAAATAACAAAAAAAACAGACATACAGACATATACAAACGACATGCATTCTCATACACCTATATAAGTGCATGCACTGTGTCTGAGAATAAAAAAAAATATCAAGTACACATAAAACAAAGCAAGGATGCGCGTAATGCATGAAAAAAAAAAAGGAAAATTTTAAAACAAAGAAAAACATTTAAAGAGGAGGAGACATCCTCAGTTGACGTTGTATTTGATTGGTCAAAAAATTTTAATAACCACAACTTGGATAGGTTTGTGGATTACGCATGAGCATCAAGTTTATATGTCACCAACGTGCGCGAATCGTTGACTGGTGACACACTCGTTGACAATTTTATGGGCGACAACTCCTTTATACTTGCGCTTGCGTCATAAAATCATGGCAAAGGTAAATCATAAAATCTAAAAAGAAAATTTTTATATTAAAGCTATCTTGATGGTAACATGTCTCATGGGGAAAACGAGTGAAAGGAAAAAAAAAAAAACATGAAAATAGTAGTAGACTGCAGAATAAAATTGAGTAGATGTGATGGATCTTTGGAGTATCTTGAAGTGGTGCAAAACAGATATTGCAGAAATGAAGAGTAAAGAGAAATCTTTGAGACAAGAAAAATAAAATAAAGAAAATATAGAAAGATTTTTATGTTGTATATAGATGAAAAATAAAAAAAATATACAAAAAGGATGAGGATGAGGATGAGGTGACCCCGGGAGAGGATGATTGCACAGAGGAGAAGTTTGTCGGAGGATCGATACGGCAGAGGCGCCCAGAGTTCTGGGTTCTTGTCCCTAGCTGCCATTGGTCATATAGCTGCAGCCTAGACTCTCCTTTTCTCATTCCCTTTTTAACTTGTTCGTCGTTCATCCACATTTTAACCCTCTTTTTCTATTTTTTTTTATTTTTCTTCCCTCTCACTCTTTCATATCTTTAACCCTTGTGTTATATGCACCCTCATCAACCCAACCACCCAACCACCCAACCACTCACTCTCAACAAAATACTTTAGCCTCTTTTTATTTTTATCATATATCCTTTCGTGAACTCTTTCATCCCTCTCAACAAATTGAAATCACAAAATTAATTATTAAATTAAAATTAATAAAAATATTTATATCAACAATTTTTCAATTGTCAATATAATTTTCTATTTTTAAATTTATAATTTTTCCAATTATCAAAACTTCATGAATAGTTTTTACTTTTTTTTTTAAATTTTTAATTATACCGTTTTAATTATTCAAAAATGATCCCACGCGATGACAGTCTATATAGATAGACATTGGTATTATTACAAGGTATACCTTAATAACCTTCGGAAGTTGGCATACTTGAATATGGATGAAGAATAAAACTTGTAGAATAAGTAACCGCTTAAAAAATAAATGAAAAAAAAAAAAAAAAAACATGCTCATTGTGGAGACATAATTACCTTAATTAACGCTAATATGTTAAAATCACGATGTTTTAACTTGCGACTCCTTTGTCGAGATTTTTTTTATATTGTCCTTTTCATCATCACTAATCATTCTCAGTGATGTGTGTTATACCTTGGTTGATTTTTAAAATACAAAACAATTTCTAGATAAATAAATATTCTGTTTGAATGCCGCTAAGTAGAATATTGTGAATAATTGTGAGTTAAGGATAAATAAAAAAAATAAATAAATAAAAAAGTTTATTTTTCAAATGGTGAATTACATGAAATGGTCGTTGGACTAAATTAATTCCATATATAGGTCTTCAACTGCCGCATCAACTTCTTTTTATTTATTTTTTTTCATTTTATCTATGTTGGCTGGCTGGTTGGTTGGTTACTTTCTTGGGGTACTTAAACATTGCGTTAGTATAAATGCAGAGATACATAAATTCATGAGCAGTAGAAAGAGTAACAACCCAATGACGCCACGCTAGCTTCCGTGACGTTGTGTATGGTATTTTTATTTTTTATTTTAACTTTGAATTGACGATGTGTGCGCGATGTTCGCAGCAATGGTATTCATGAACCGACACGGTAATTAGGGACACTAGCATTGCCTCCCAACCGGAAGTCACCTGAAGAATTCTTATTTCTTATTCTTGATTATTTTTTTATTTTTATTTTATATAGGTATAATTTTACCCTTTAATTTAGACGGTAAAGAAATGGTAAATTCTCTTATTATCTTTATAAAATTATCATGATTTTCTTTGTTTATTTAAAAATTCCATCAACAATATAAATATATTCACCGGAAATACTTATGAATATTTAATGCAAGTTGATTTTTAAAAATTTTTAATATTGTAATTGTATATTTGTCATTTTGTATTTTTTATTTTTCTATTAAATAAACAACAATAAATTCTATATAATATCAATAATAATATATACAACAATTTACATATTAATATGCAAAATCAATTTGCAGATATAATTTGTTGTGCAGTTAAACGCCCAAAGAGAAAAAAAAAAAATTAAAACAATGGACAAAAGAAAAATATGCAAAGATGAAAGCATAAAATAAATTTGAAAATAAATAAAAATAAAAAAATATTGTTGAGAGTATATTACGCGAGCTTGGAAGCCAATTATTCGCGCGGCTTGACCCGAAGGCAATGTGATACCTCGCACGCATAATTTTCTTCATGAACACAAATACATATTTAAAAAATGTCTCGGTGTATTATATATACTGTACAGAGTATAAGCTGAACCTCCTATGTATGTATATAATAATTTTTAATGAAGATATAACAAACTTGGCTGAGACATCTTTACAGTTTTTTTGTTCCTCATGCTTGTTACTCTTATTCTTTCTCTTGCAATTGTATGCCAAGACAAATATATATAAAAAATAAAACAATAAAAATACGATAGACTGAAGATGTGTGCTTCAAGTTTATTGTGTGTTGTTGTTGTTATTTTTTTATTTTCTATTTATAAAGTTGTATGGGCGTTTTGCTGTTAATCAAATGAGCACTCGTAGTAATATAACGAGAGAATTTGATAGCCACAGGCCAATGTAAGATACACCGCACCAGATTGCACTTTTTTAATTTACAATTAATTTATTATATATTTTTTTTTACAACAAATTTTTTATTGTTAATTATTTATCTTTAAATGGATAGATATTTTAGATTTCACGGAAATGAAAACAACGGCACGCCCGCATTCTCGCGAACCAAATTTGAAAACTTCATTGTTCTCTTATGGATTGACATTTTTTTCGAAAGAAAAATAAAAATTCTTTAGACGACATACTAGACAATATAAATATAAGTTTTTTTTTTTTTTTTACCGCCAGTACATTATACACAAAAAAAATGTACTTTGTAATTTTGATATTTTATTATTTAGGTTAATTGAAATAAAAATAAAATGAGTAAATTATATAGGTGGTTTATTCATCGAACAAAATTGAGACTGAAATTTTGACGATGCATATAAGCAAAATTTATCCCGTGGTAATAATGAAGTATATGGGAATGAGAGGAGAATATTACGAGGGAGGAGACATGAAATTAAAAAGAAAAAAAAAAAATCAGTCGAAGACATGTAGTGTTGAGTTAACGAGGTGGTCCCCGGGGAGCCATGAAAGATGGGTACGAGAAAAGGAAAAAAAAAGCCTCGATATATCCATTAAAACTTGCGGTAAAAAAGAAATGAAAAAAAAAATAAAAAATCAAGATGAGAAAATAAAAGTATGCTGAGTGTGTGTGAGAGTGTCGTTAGGATAGGACAGAGGGTGATTAGCGTTTTTAATATAAAATCCATGGCGCCTTTTAATTTACAAAATATATATAATATTTTTTTCCTTTTTTAATGCTTAACTTTGACTAAAAGGATTTGGCAATAAACAACAACTGAATCGTGCGATATTACCAAGGGTGTTAAGATTTTCGTTGAAGAAAAAAAAGCAAAATTTCCCCAAGGGTGCTCAATGGATTTACAATGTTCTTTTTAGACTTAAAAAAAATATATACATGTCATGAAAGTCATTTAATATATATCTTCAATTCCATTAACAACTTTGTCCATAAATATTCCCTAACATCATAATGAAAAAATAAATTGTGTCTTTAAAATATAGTTCAAAATTTATACATAAATTTATCAATCATCTTTCATTATTTAGAAATTCATTCAAGACAATATTGTGAATATTATTATGTTATTATTTTTTATCTACCAGGAAACAATCGAGGACAATATGTTTCGATATAATAATCCTGAAGAATATAGCAGTAAGTATACATCTAATTACCCTGAAGTTAACGTCAACAATTTAGCCATGATTTATGATAAAATTGTTTGGCAATCGACCTTCGAAGAAAGACTTCCTCAAGTAAACTGTAAACCATATACCCCAGACCCCAAGAGATAAAAAATTCCCCCATTTCGCATATATATTTATATTGACTTTCGTTAAAAACTATCCATTTGGTCATTTATCATCAACGTCGAGACGTGAGCCCCGAGGGTGCATCATAGGATCAACTAAAATCAGACAAAAATAAAAATCATAATAAACAACATAAATATGAAATTTTGATGTTGTATGTCTAGCTAAAACTGACCTGCAAATATCGACAAGACTCCTACCCTTTTTTTCTCTTCTACTATAAGGTCCATAAGTTTTTTATTTATATCGAATTTATGAGCTTGTGAATTATGAAAAACTTGTCGATCAAACACAAGATGACCTTAACTTAATATACTTTTGAACATGGATCAATTTTGCAGGAAAAAAATAGCAAAAATTTGAGATAAAGAAATAATAATTGAGGATGAGAAATGAACAGGTGTAATAAATGAAATTGAAGATATATTTTTTAATGTTGAGAAGTTGCAGAATTTTTTTTGCTAAATTAGTTCGATGGATGTTTGAGAACCGTGGGATAATATACAGCGAGCAACAAGTCATATTGCAAAGAGCTTAGAAGGACAAGAGAAGCAAATAAAAAAAAGTCGTTTATATATTATAAAAAAGTATGGAAAAAAACACTACGTGTCCATCGATGGTACACACATAACGCCTTCAAATTACAGAGTCCCGAAAGTTCATCCATCACTGTTTCAGTTTTTTTTCTTTTCATTTAGTTTTGTAAATTTTTTTACGGGTTCGCAGGACCCAAAAGGTCCTGGCAACGCCCAAGTGTTTAAGTCGTTAGCAATTTCCTGCACGGGACTATTTTTTTAGTCTCAAATTCCATATGGCTCGATAATACAAGATAATACTTTGACCATATCCTGCCCTTTTTGTTTCTATATGCCAATTTTTAGATACTTTTTTTTTCCTTTTTCGTACGAGGCTACACAAATCACTCGATCAAAAACTCAGTCATTTGAAATAAAATTGGATCTTTTCAATCAATGTGATATGAACGTTTTTGAAATAAATTTTTCATTATTATTATTTAATCAAGTAGTTGAATTGCCACCAGAGTACACCAGACTCCAGACCGCTTTCATGAAAATATTTTTATGAGAATTTTAAAAACAGCAAGTGTTTTTGCAGTTGATAATGTTGGGCTCTGATTTTTTTATTCATAACAAATGATTTAACCGTATGAAGATTATAAAAATATTTTCTTAAACAACTGCTATTATTACCTGGAAAAAAATTGATTTCAAGCCCCTTCACTATCACCTTCGTAATCAAACATATTTTTATTTTTTTTCGTCGTACAATTATGTTTAAAAAAAAAAATATTACAATGAAAATTTCTTAATTTATAAAGACATCTACATGCAATCAGTCTGACATCATTTAATTCAAATGTAATCGAAAATTCTTCCATTGAAAAAAATCGTTCAAAGCTTAATGACAATTATAAAAAATTGTTGTTATTTAATTTTTGTAATAAATACCCTTCACCGTCCACTAGATTTACACAATAATCATTCTAATAATAGCAACTTAAAAAGTATATTAATTTCTGTTATCTCCAGATGGTTGTTCGCTGCTCTGTTCAATCCTTGAACTTGTCCGAAGTCTATCAAACTCCTGATGTGATCCATAATTTTTTCTATTTGAATTTCTATCTGTATCCTTGATATTAACTTCTGTTCCAACTTGAACAGGCCACTGTGATTTTTCCTCTGATCTACTCTCTACTTTATCATTTTTTCTGAATTCACTTTCAGCTCTCGGTGTTTCTTTAAAACTTGCATGATCAACATCCTGTTCTCTGTGTTTATAATCATCAAAACGATCATATGCATGTCCATAAGGTCGATCATAATACGTTGATTTCTTCATATATGGATCATAAGAATCATAAGCAGCTGGATAATTTCTGTACCTGTATCTCAAATCAATTGGACTTGGTAATTTCTTGTAATATGGATCTCGTGTGATTGGTGGTGGTATTGATGCTCTTCCCATGTTGTCATATGGTCTTGGAAATGATCTAAGATCAACTGGTTTTCTTACAATTTCCGGTAATGTTGCATAGTAAATTATTCTCTTTGGTTTTGGTGTTGGACGATTTCTGTACATATCAAAGTCTTCAATTCTATAACGATCCGGTGAAAATGTTGGCTCACTCAATCCGTGTATCATAAATTCTCTTTGAGTTCTAATTTGATCTGGATAATAGTAACTTCTTGAATATGCCATATCAAGATCTCTTGAATCACGAAAATTATTGTAATCATTTTTATACGACACATCGTCATATGAATGCAATGGAAGATCTTTTGATTCTCTTGTTTCAATTGAACTTCTACGATTTGCTGTTATAAAATCAACATGTGGTGGCTCTTCATGATTTATCATTTTACTTTCTGTATCTTCATTTTTAAATAATCCATCAAGACTTGAACGTTTACGAAATTCAATCGACATTGGTTTTGACCATGTTTCTGTTGGTATATTCATTCTACCTTCACGTACATTTTTAATACCATTTATTTTTTCAATTTTAGTATCATCTGTTAGATCACGACGATGACGTGGTTTAATATTTTCTTTATTATTAAAAATATTATCCTCTAAACTTTCAGGACATGAACCACGATTTTTATTAAATTTATTATCTGATTTTATTGATTTTTCCCCTGCTCCTGAAGTTATTATTTCTACATCAAGTTCTTTTCTTGGTGTTCTAAATATACTTTTCAATACTGGATTATCAAATAGAATTTCTGGATCATAATCATTTTCCATGTCTTCTAGCTCTTTGGAATTTCTTGATGACCCAGGATTTTCAGTAACTTGTTCATCCGTAAATTCTTGAGTACTTTCTTGATGATGACCAACTCCACTGACACTACGAATTTCAAATGCTGATGAATCGCCTCGTAGCCATGACGGATTTGTTGTTGATTCAATATTTTTACTTGGTGATATGTCCCAAGCTGTACCAACACCACCTCCAAATGTTTTTGATATCAAAGTCAATAGTACTATTGTACAGCGCATTTTAATTTCTGTAACAACAAAAATAAAAGACAAAATTATTACAATTAATTGACATTCATAACAGCATAATTATTTTTATGTTCATGATTTATCAGAGTTGACAATTTAAATTACACTTGAATTGATGTAAAATAAAATTTATATCACGATTGTGGATCTAGTTGATTGTATTATAATCAGTGGTGCGTTAATGTCATGACAATATTTTTCTTTTTTTCACCAAAAATAAAATAATAACGTTGACAAACAATGGCTTGAACGGAAGAACGACCAGCCTGAGTTCCGGTTTATTTGTGTTCTGGTTTTATACGAGAACGATGACACCTTCGTGTTATACATTTTATTTTTATTTCTATATATTATACCTGTTATTTATTATCTCATTTATTGTTACAAAATTGATTACAACACGAACATGATTAATTACTTACTGAGTAAAAATATAATAATTATGCTAAATTTTTTCGTTGAACGACGTTTAAAAAAATTAATGATAAATATGTTAAAATTTTAATTGAATAATTAAAAAAATTAGGACATGAAATACCGTGACATATAATCTAATACATAGTGAAAAAAAAATATCGTTAGAAGCGGAACAATATTTTCTCAGTAAACAGACAAATTGTTGCATGGTCATCAAAATTACTTCCGGAATTTTACAGTTAACAAGGTTCAATGTGCTGGACAAATTTTTTTAAATATAAATAATTTATTCTTTCGTTTAATTACTAACCGAGTCTTTGATAAAATACAAATATTTAAATAAATAAATGTTAAATTTAAATAATTTTAAAAATTCATAAATTAAGAAAATATATTTATCGAATTAATTTTGATGTTTGAATTGTTTATTTAAAAAAAAAACTAAAATTTCAAAATTTGAATTAATTTAAAACAATATGTATAATTTTTTATTGTTTTTTTTTTTTTTTAAACGGAAATAAGATAAGAAATACCTTGAATAATAATCACGATTACATGATAAATGTAAATTAATAATTTAACATACCTTGGTGTGCTTGATGTTGCTCAAAATACAATAATTATTCGTGAAATAAAAAAAACTGGATCCAGTCTTACTGCTGTGTCAATGATGACTGGAGTAAAAATATTTTACTACTGTTTACTACTGTGTTTATTTGTCAAGTGAATGCATAGTAATGATCATCAACCAACTAACCAGTGCAACAACCATCACATTGTCCCCTTCCATAATATCAATGTATTACCGTTTTTAACACAATCATTAAGTGCGTTTATTTGCCAAACCGCTATTCAACGCTAAAAAAATTATCTCATGTAATTAAAAATAAAAAAAATACATTTATAAATTTGAAATAATGTAAAATTTAATTATTTAACTGTTAAATTTATTTATCGTGAGATATTTTTTAATTGTGTAAAAAAAATTACAGCTCATTTCTCGATCATCATTTATTATATTTATTTTTTTACTCAAATTTAAATTCTTAATTTGTTATATTTTGTCTAATGCTAAATTACTGATATTTAAACGTCAATATTTTTAGCTGCAAGTATTTTTATGAGATATCCAATCTTTAACTTGACATTCTCTGCAAAATAAAAAAATCATCAGTTAAGAATCATGAGAATCAATTTGTTTAAATTACCTTCCACAGTAAAAAATATTTTTACACTTGGAACATTTTTTTGTAGCATTTCTACGACACAAGGCACATTGTTTGATGTCTTTTAAAAATAATTTATCAAGGTCATATGCACCACTGAGTATTTCAGCCATTGATTTTATGTAATCAATATTTTTTGAGAACAATGTCTCTGCTTGTATCTTGGCAATTTTTTTCCACTTTTTGTGGTATTTTTCAATGATTGAAGATTGAATTTGTGGAATGATTTCCACTGTTAATGCTGATGATTTTGTGTGATCTGTTTGAGAAGAAATGTTCAAGTAACTCAGCCATCTACGAAGATCCATCAATGGAGCAATTTGATCCAATACTTTTTCATGCAAATATTTTTGAAGCTAGAAATTGAATTATCAATTAATAAAGGAACAAAAAAATTAATGATTTTGGCTTTATTAATTAATGATGATGACCTTTATTAGCTCAGTCATTCGGAATTCAGTTATTTCATAGTAAGGCCCAGATTTTGGATTCAGAAGAAGTTCTCTTAGTCCAAGCCAAACTTGTCCCTCAGCTCGACAAATTTTATCATTTTCTTTTTTTTCAGCTTTTTCCCAGGTTGAATTGTAAATCATTGTTTCATTATTTTCATTAATTTTTTTCCATGGTTTAATTTCAATTAATTGACAAAATAAATATGGTACATCATGTGTTTTCAGAATACGTTTTAAAATAGACAATGGAAGATTATCTAAAAATCTTGCAAAATATCCAATAATTGATATGCACTTTATTCCAATGTCAAATTCAATTTCAATTTTTTTTTGTGACAACTCTTCAAGACAAGAAATTTCCTCTATATTTTTTGATGATTCTGTTAACTTATCTTTTTTCTGGAAGACCAGACGAGTGATATAATCAACAGCATAATCAACCAGGTCTAGAGCTGAATCATCAAGACTCTCAACACTATCACAGTGATATAAAATATTTTCCAAAAGCGAAACCGATATATTTTCATGATACAAAACGCTGTAAAGCATAAATGTATTTGTTGGTTGATCATTATTATCAATTAAATGATGATAAACTTTTTTTTTCCATACTGATATTTGTATTGCTTCGTGTATTAATATTATTATTTTTTGAAATGTAACAAACCATTCTTTAACAACTTCTGTTTTTGAATCACTTACTTCTAGTATACTTTGTTGACTCAATAGCATTAGCTTTTTATGAAACTCAAACCATCTATTAAAATCATTTAACATTTGTTTATATCACTAGTTAACTACTAATCATTTAGAATAGTATTTATCTATTTTTACTTACTTTTTAGTTCCAAAATCTTCGAGCTTTGTTGGCCCAAGATTTTCAATGATTGCTTCAATTTCATAATGAAGTAAAATATCTTTATTATCCTCAGCCATTTTTTGTTTATTAATGTTAATAAATTTATTTATTTATTTATATGATTTACAGTTACCTTGGTAACGAATTAACAAATTTATCCCGCTGAAAAAATTAAATTTAACATAAAAAGTTCCCAGTAATAATATGATAATCTTGTCATAGACTATATTCAATGCAGAACTCTGACAGATAGTTTTTGAAGCGCCGCCACCGAAAATAAAAAGCCTTAATGAGAACCATCTCCCCTGCTTTTGATGTCTGTCATAATATAAGTTGTAAACAAAAGATGAGTTATAAATAATATATATTTTTTTCTATATAAATAAACGTAATTATGGATTTAAAATCACTTCTACAAAAAGCTGCTGATGTTCGTGATAAAAAATTAAATTCAACTGATATTGAAAAACAAGAAGAAAATTATTTTAATGAATATTATAAAAAATGGAAAGGAACAAAAGCTGAGGATAATGATTTCACATATAAAATAATTCCAAAATTTTATTTCAAGGTATTTATAATTTAATAATTCAAATTTAACTACAACAACAACAACAACAAGTGGACAGATAAAATGACATTCTAATTTTCTAAATAATTTACAGCTACCAAAAGATGAAGTATTACCACAAAAATTACGTGAAGAAACTCGTGCATTATTTTTACAAAGACGTTCACGTCAATTATTAAATAACGAAGAATTACGAGCACTTTGGGGAGTTCTTGGTACAAATCATAGTCCAACAGTCTCATCAAATGATGAAAAGCTAATTGACTATGAAGATTTTAAACAAGCTGGAAAATTAGCTGGAGCAAAATGTGCACCATATTTTACAGCTGGTGTATTTGCTAAGCTACAACAAGGTGATCGTCATGGACGTATAAGTATTACAGGACTTTTTGATTATGTCATGAGAAAGGTATGGTTGTATCAAACGAGGATTGGACTATCACTCTATGATGTTACTGGTCAAGGTTATCTACGTGAATCTGTAAGTCAACAGAGCAGACGTTGTTTTTGTTGATAATTTTATTTATTTGTTTGTCTTTTTTTCAAGGATCTTGAAAGTTATATTTGGGAGTTGATACCAACATTACCACAACTTGCAGGATTAGAAAAATCATTTCATTCATTTTACGTATGTACAGCTGTTAGAAAATTTTTATTTTTCTTGGATCCACTTAGAACTGGTAGAGTTCGTATACAAGATATATTAGCATGTAGTTTTTTAGATGATTTATTAGAATTACGTGATGAAGATTTACCGAAAGATTTACAAGAAGCCAATTGGTTTTCTGCACCATCAGCACTTAAAGTTTATGGACAGTATCTTAATCTTGATCGTGATCACAATGGAATGTTAAACAAGGAAGAATTATCTGGGTAATTAATTGAGCTATTATTTAAATTACTTGATTTGTTTTTTAATATTTGTTTATGTGTTTTAGATATGGTACTGGAACACTTACAAGTGTTTTTTTAGATCGTGTATTTCAAGAATGTTTAACGTATGAAGGTGAAATGGACTATAAAACATATCTTGATTTTGTATTGGCATTAGAAAGTCGTACTGAACCACAAAGTCTTCATTACCTTTTTCGTATATTAGATATTAATAACAAAGGATATCTTGATACATTTTGTTTGAATTATTTTTTTCGAGCAATTCAAGAACAAATGACATCACATGGACAAGAACCAGTTAGTTTTGAAGATGTTAAAGATGAAATATTTGATATGGTCAAACCAGCTGATCCTTGTAAAATAACACTTCAAGATTTATTAACATGGTAAATTGTTGAAAATTAGTTTTATAAATTTAACATTATTAATTATTTATTATTACAGTGGACAAGGTGAAACAATGATAAGTATTCTCATTGAATTTCATGGCTTTTGGGCATATGAAAATCGAGAAGCTATATCTACTGATAGTGGTGATGAATCATCACAAGTTTAGACTTTTTAAGACTCTGTTTTGTCTATCTATCAATAAGTTTTTTTTTTAACATCAACTATCTCTTGTTGATAAACAAAATACAATAATCTCGTATTAATGTTTTTTTTTTTTTTTTTTATTAGTATCTATAACTAATATAAATTATACAATTATTTTTATAAATTTTAAATAGCAATTTTGTTGATTAAATTTTTTTTTTAAATTGAAAATAAAAACATTGATTTGATTTGTGTGTGTATCAGCTGTTTTGTGAAATGTAACCTCAAATACAAGAATAAAATTTAATATTTTCATCACCAATATAAACAAATGTTTTGTTGCATAATAATTATTGAATTATTGTTAATATAAATAATAAATAATGAACGCAGCAGAAGCAAGATACCATACAGTAGAAAAGAATCCATGTTTTGAGGTAAAATAATAATTTTAAATTCTTCTAATACTTGAAATAATAAAAATACATAATTTGTTGGATTATATCAAAAACGAACAACTAATTGTTATTAATTATTCATTCAGGAACATAATTTAGCTCAAAAATGTCTGTTTAAAAACAACTTCAATCATGATCAATGTGTTTTATATTTTGATAATTACAAAGCGTGTAAAAAATTTTGGGTAAGTTTATACAAATAGCCAAACAATAGACTATTTAATTTTTATTGTTAATTATTTATTTATTTATTTATTTACATAGAATGGAGTACAAAGAACAAGAAGTCAACAAAACATAGAACCTGCTCTTCCACCTCTGGAAGAAAGACGCAAAATAAAAAAAGACTATCTTGATCAGTTTAAATAATAATGATAATAAATTATTGTTATTAATAATTGTGAAAAAAAAATACGTTAAATAATTGAGTATTCATTTATTTCAATATCAGACAAAAATAAATAAACAACAGTGTGTTACACAACATATTCACACCAAAAAAAAAAAAATAATAAAAAATGTTTTTGATTATTATTCAATTAATTGTTTAAACAGATTGAATATATCAATCATTTAAATACAGCTTAATCGATATACAAACGTATCTATGTATAATAACTTGACAATTTTTTAATTTTAAATTATAAAGAGTTTTTGGAAATTTAATTTGAAACCTATTTTTTTGTACATTTTTTTTTCTTTAATATTTTATATTGGGATTCTATGTATATATATATTTATCTGAGTAATTAATAAATTAAAAAATTAATTAAATAATAAATTAACATTCATGGAAACTTAAATATAAAAAAAATTCTGAGTACAATAATTTTGGAATGAACTTGTTTTTATGATATGAAAAAAGTAAAATAGATTTTTAATTATGATTATTTTCTTTTGACAATAATTGTTAAATAATTAATTAATTAATTGATTAATTGTTTATACACATAGTAATTATTTATCTATAACTCGTTCACACTCATTCTCTTTTTAATTTAATCTTTTTGCTGTATTTCCTTTCAAACATTTTAAATTATTACAGCGGCCTGTGTCTGATGTGAAAATGGCACGATGATATTTTATATCATTAAATTAATAATTACTATTATATATTAATGTCCGAGAGACGATACACGGTAAAAACAAAGTGCTATTATTTTTCTACTACACGAGCAGTTCATTAGAAAATCAAGAGTATTTATTCTTTTATTTTTATTAACAAACGATAATGATTGAAGGATAAAAACGAAAAAATAAATAAAAAAATAATAAAGATGATTTGTGAAACTATTGATAGACAATAGTGGAGTATTTGCTGTACATTCAACTTAATTAATTGATAATTATAATCAATTTTTTCTCCTATCAAAATGTAGGTATATTTTTTTTTAATTTAGCAGATATTTTCTTCCGACGTTAATAATTTTTAATTAAACGCAACGTGATGTATAAAGTTCTCACCGATTATTTCAACTATATTTAAATGTTTGCCTTTGTGATTTTTTTTTAAATTTAAATTATCGTGTATCGCCATCAAGAAGTCATTCTGAATGTGGAGTTCTTATTTTAAATGCATTTATTCGAAAATGACGACACATTTGACGTACCTTGAATAGAAAAATTAATGATTAATTTACATTTAAAAATGAGATAAATAATTAATTAAAACAAATAGTTTACTTACTATACAAGCACCGTAGTGTACATGAGCAGCAACAGCAATTATTGCAAGTAAATACATCGTTTCACGATCATAATTTGGTGCAATTTGTGATAGTAATGCTGCAGCACTTACTGGAAGTAAAATCCAAGGTAATATTTCACATCTTGTGTTGCTCATTTGTGACACAATCAATCGACACTGGATAAAAAAAAATTCCATAATTAATTATTTATCAATACAATAATTGACAGTATAATTTTTTACAACTTACACAAATATTTGAAAATATTGTTCCAATAGTAAAAAAAATAATTCTTGGATCTGTATTAATAATATTTGTTTGTGAATGAGTTATCCAGTATGTTGCAATTGTTATAAATATTACAAGTGGTACGAGTGGTCTTACAGCTTCAATCAAAGTACGATTTTTACCAGTTTTATCTCTATATGCACTGTAAAAATTAAGTAATAAAATTATCAAATCATAAAGCGAAGTACATTATATAAAAAAGTTTAACTTACACATATACATTCCAAATGACAACTGGTAATGTTGTAACCAATGCAGTAACATAAAGTAAAATTTCAAAAATAATACCAGCAGATAAACCGAATAGATTAAATTTCCACATTTCATGACCACCAAAACCAGTCAAAATAAATACTGTTATTGTTGCCTAAAAATAATATCAATTTACAAATGTATATTTATTTGACAGTTAAAATAAATTTATAATCAAATTACTTACCACCATTGATGCATCATATCCCCATGGAAGAAATAAAACTCCAGTATTATATTTTTCCCAATGACTTAAATAAAAATTAATAAATATATTCCAAAGAATAAAATACATTCTCAATGGTGTTACACTGTAATCAGTTCTTCCAAATACTGAAAACATACAAGTTGTGATAAACATTGCTGTCCAACTGTCTAATCCATGATCAAACATTTCACCAAGTGGTCCAGATGTTTGTGTTCTTCTTGCTTGTTTACCATCAATACCATCTAATCAAAAAAATACACCACAAATTAATAAACCCCAAATAGAATAGCATTGCTCAATTATTTCAAGTCAATATATTTACCAAGTGTATAAGCCATAAATATATTAAATGCTGCTGCAAAAAATACCCATTTTGGTATTGGTAAATAATCAGCCATATCATCACTCGATCCATAATAATAGTAATCATAATATGCAAACATTAAAAAATTCAAAACAGTAAAGAGAAAACCAGAAAATGTCAGGACATTTGGAGCAACCCATTTTGGAAAAATCTATAAATAAATAAATTATTTATAATAATAAACAATGTTGTTTTGTAATGTTGAATGTTTTATTTTTGATACTCACTTGTACAACTTTGTTCCAAAACGGGTGCATCACATAGATACTAAGAGGACTTGTATCCAAACAGCTGTACTGTAATTAAAATTAAATAAAATTTTAATTATAAACAAAGTATAAATAATATGTGTAATTAAACATCAAGTTGTTAGGTAAAGTAATCATTATTGTTTCTTCAATGCCAAATAAAATTATAGACTTGTTTATAAACAATTTTTATGAATAAATTTTGTTATCCAACAAATCACTGATAATTTTTATTTTTAATTTTTTAATAATAAAATCGTTGATTGATTTGCACTAAGTCTAATTAGAACGATGACCTAGCTTGACTCTGATTTATGAATTTATCATGTTGTCTAATTATGAAGCAGTCATTAAACAATAATTATAATTGCCTAGATAAGAAATAACAACTGTTAGTATAATTGAGTGGATAGACTCACCTTGTAGTTATCAAAACCGGTCAGGTGTTCCTGAGTTAGGTATTCAACTTCTAGACAATTCCTCGACATCTTGATCTCTACAATAAAAATACAACCAAAAAAATAATATAATATTATTATTTTATATTGTTTGTTTATTAATTAATAATAAACAAAATAACTAAATAAAAATCACATTTTTTTTTAACCTTTTTTGGAAATTAATTTAATATTTCTTTAACTGTTATTAATTATATATTATAAAATTAAATAAATTAAATATATATTGTAAATAATTAATATTAAACAGAAAAATAATTTTAACAATATTTAACAACAATGATTTTAATATTTTATTATTTAATTTTCAAAGTTTCTATTTTATAATTGGTGAGTCATCATTGATGTAATTTGATATCAGATTGTTCACTATTTAACTATTTGATTTAATTTTTTTTTTTTTTTATGTTTTTTCCAATAATATATGGGATTTTTTTTTAGATAGCTATTATATTTTTCTCACTTGGATTATTTAGGTTCACGCTTGCGCTGATGTGCTCCAAATTAACATCCGATATGTTTCAATGTATGACCCTCTTTATATCTGTGTGTTGATGGATTTCTTTTTTAATTTTTTTATATTTATCTAATGTTTTTTTTCTCTTTTAAATCATCATTGAGTAATATCAAGATTCGCGTGTACAAAGCTCTGCAATGCAATATGCATTATTTTTATTTATAACAAAAAAAGATAAGTAAAATTCAGAGAACAGGAAAGTCAACTCGGTGTTATTTAGAAATATGACGTACAGATGATGCTTTCTAAATGTGGATATAGAGGCACTAGCTACGTTTCGTGAACCGAAAATAATAGTAATTACTATCAATTAATTGATAGTAATAATAGTCTTTATAGTAATTATTATAAACTAAATTCTTGAACAATCTTGATTACTAATTAATTATTGATAGAATGTTCAAGAAGTTGAAAAGATATAATAATGATATAATTATTGATGCATTAATTACTTTAAAAATATTATTTTTTTTCCAATTTGTAATTTATTAATAATTTATTAATAATTCAACTGCATTATTCAAAATTTCAATTTTAAAAATAAGAAGATTAACGGAAGTAGATATTTTTATAATGCTGGTAGCAGTTGGTAAATTAATTTGTTTTTCAAATGTTGGCTATGTTGATAAAATTAATCGACTACATTTTGCTATATTCAGACCAATTTCAAGCACGAGAGTTTAAGACTTAATTGTTGTAACCTTAAAACAATATTGTAGTTTTTACAAGTATTAATTTGATTAAAATTGCAATTAAAAGTGCTTAATTAAACTAAAAATGGCTGAAAATATGCGTCAAAATATTGCAACATTGCTCAAGAGTATCGAAAGGTAATTAATTTTAAAATTATAACACTTAAATGACATTTTTGATGTTATTTTATTCAAGCTTAATATTGATGCTATTTTGTTGTGTTGTAGATACAATCCAGAGAATATTTTAACTCTTGAAAAATATGTAGAAATTCAATCAAAAGATAATGTTTATGATCTCGAAGCAAATTTGGCATTATTAAAATTATACCAATTGAATCCAACACGTTTCAATGTCAACATCACCTGTCAAATACTTCTCAAGGCACTAACAAATCTTCCTCATACTGATTTTGTTCTTTGCAAATGTCTTTTAAGTGAAAAAATTGTAAGTCAATTATTATTTAATTCATGTAATAATCATCTTTAATTAACAATCAATTATTCAACAGATGGCTGATGATCCAATAAATCAAATAATTTTTCTTGGTGATATTTTGGAGCAATGTGATTTTCAATTATTTTGGCTACGTGTTGCAACAATGGCTGATCTATGTGGAAGAATTGTTGGATTCCAAGATTCAATTAGAAAATTTGTTTGTCATGTTGTTGGTATTACATTCCAAACAATTAATAAAACACTTTTGAATCAATTACTTGGTCGTGTTGATGGTAATTATAATGCTTTAAAATAATAAAATCAAAAAGCGACAATTGTTTAACACAAAAAATTATTAATTTATAAATTACAGATGCAACACAAAAACATTGGGTTAAAAAATACGGATGGCAAGAACAAGATGATGATGTTATTTTCATTGCAAATCAAGATGAAAATATAAAAACTAAAAATATTACTGAAAAAATTGAATTTGAAAATGTTGCTGGTCTTATGGCAGCATGTCTTTAAATAATTAACAACAAAAATTCATCAATAAAGCATTTTTTAAAATAAAAAAACATTGATATAACATAAAATTTCGAGTTACATAATTTATTATTTTTAATTAGTATAATAACTCTGACGTTAATATAAAAAGGGGTATAATATTGCGCAACCGCAGTTGGATTCATGAGGGCGCTACCTGAAAGATACTCATGTCAATCGTGAGTTTTTCGTGGTTTTATTGCGTTTTATCATCACAAGTTTATATACTTATGTGAATTTATATTTACCAAAAGCTCTAACACAAGGATTCACCACCTTGTCAAGTATCACATTTTTTAGTATTACACTGTCAATGTTGTGACTTGTGAGTACAACGTCATAGACAAACTGATTAAATTAACATAAAGTTTGTACATATTATTTAAAAGATAAATTAAACAATTGGCACGTGATATATCATACATACTTGTTGGTATTAATTATTGAGTCATAAATCTATTTAATATTTAGAAAAAAATTATTAATAAATCAAGCAAACAAACTGGCATGTTCTAGAACTCATCAAGGATTGCATAACTTAAGGCAAGACATAAAATTTTGTGTGAATTAATAGTAATTAATAACAATTTATTATCTAACAAATTTAATTTTTTTTCATTTATTTATTTATGTACTTTATTTATTTGAGCTTTATGTTTTATCAGATTTTAATACCGGCATCAATTGTCGGCCATAATGAAACAAAATGTTTCATTTTTTATTTCTGACAATATATATTTACCTAGCTTTTATTCGACTTATTGATTAAATTTTTTATTATGTACACGACTAATCTGTTTGATAAAAGAGAAAAAAAAATTAATGAAAATAGAACGGCCTAAATAAAAATAATATTTTTAATAGGTGTATATATAATCAAACGCAATTACAATTTTTTTTTATCAATTATTTAATCAATTATCAATTAGATATTCAGCTGGTTCAAAGAAATATTCTTTAAATTTGAAAAAACATAATTTTTATTATTTTTTATTCCATCACGTGATTAAGTTTAGAATAAAAAAACATTTATAAATAATTTTCTATACATTTGATTTTTTTTTTCGGTTTTTTTAAACAATATTTTTGTTGATTGTTTATATTATTATTTAATGATAATAATATTATTCAGTATGTATTGATACGTAGAGATAAATAACAACTAGAAAAATATAAACCAAATAAATTAAAAATCTCAAATTTGATCACATGTTAGGATCGTGATCACTGGGTTTCTCCGAAATGACACAATCATCTTCATAGCTTCCGGTAATTTTACTACACGTCATTAAAAATAAAAAAAAATAAAAACTTTTTTTATTACTTTCAAAATGTTGTGTCTAAATTATTTTAAAAAATTTATATTTTTAATATGTATATTTAAAAAGGAGAAATTAAATTTTATAATTAAATTTCATTTAAAAATACATGTTGACAATTTTATTCAATTGACACAATAAATATTTATAAGCTTAAGAAATTATTTAGTTTTTTATTATTTTTTATTTTTAAATTATTATTATTCCTGGGTATTTGATCTTGGCGAATGATTTATCATCAGCTGTATTATGTGATACTCAGAATGCATAATTACGATTTATATATATATTTTTTTTCATTATAATAATTATTAATGAGATTATATTTGTATCAAACAGTTGTGTAAATAATAAAATGCAGATAATTCACTAAAATATGACACCAGATGTTAATATTTAAAAAAAGCTGACATTAATTATCCAAATAAAGTTTTTTTTTTTTCTCCAATTTACAAATTTTATGTAAAAATATTTTACTAAACATTTGTTAATTTTATTTATTACTCGCAACATAATTATATTAATTTTAAAAAATTTAAACAAAAAAGCACAGGTATAATTTAATGGCGGGAGATTTACAACGCATGCGCAATTAATTAAATCTTGAATTACGATAGAAATTTTACGAAATGAAATTGGTGAAATTTTTCTTACTTTAAATAAATTATTAATATTTAAAAAATTTGTTTATTTTTAATAACTATATATTTTTTTTTAAATCATAAAATTAAGTGATAAGAAGATAACCCGAGGGGTCGGTGCGTCGTGCTCATCGTGAACACGAGGGTCAGGGGTGTATTGAGCTTTTGTTGGTATAATATTGAATGAGGCAAAAAACGAACAAAAAATAATAAATAAATAATAATTTGTTGATGAACAAGAAGGAGAAATATTAAAAATGAAGAAAAAAAAAATATGACCACGATGATGATGATGATGATGCTCTCGGGGTCGTGGCCTCCATCGATACCGTTGGCAAAAGCGCACTTTGGACCAATTCTTAGTGACGAATAAAATGAATAAACTGACTGGCACAAGTGGCATTTACTTCAGTACTACTTTGACTGTCTAGGATCTTCTTTTGTATCCATAATCATCAGTCAAATATCATTGACTTTTTTATTTTACAAAATCAAAATTAATAATTTTTATTGCATCAAATTGACTTGAAAGAAAAAAAATATCTTTTCATTTTATCTAAATACGGAAATATATATATATTTTTTTCCTCAACGAGACAAGTCAAGAGCATCATCATCAGACATAATGGGTCTTTAGTTAGAGACTAAATTAAACATAAAAGTTCTTTGATTTATTGAAGAAAATTTTTATTTTTTATTTTCTTGAATTGCTTGTATAGCAATATTGAATTTAAAAATAAAGAAATTATAACTATTGAACCAGCTGAAATATTTTTTTCTATTAAACTGACGAAAAAGGGTAATCTTCAATCATGTCAACAGAGTCTAGGAGCTATACTTCCAACGGAAGCATGATCGTCGTGAGCAACAGGTTGCCATTTGTGCTCAAACGTAATGATGAAACTGGTCTTATGGAAAGAAAAGCAAGGTATGATTTAAAAACGTTATTTATTAATTTATTTTATCATCTTATTATTTAACATTCAACTAATTATAAAAATAATAATAATAAAATAACCAAACAACCAAAAAAACAAAGCAAATTTTGATATTCAATTGAAGTAAATTCAAATAAAAAAAATACAAGTTTTATAAAAAAAATCAACAACCCTAATAGAAAAACTTCTACATCTTAAAATATTATAAATTTTAATTATTCAATTATTTCTATAAACATTTGAATCATGAAAAAACTAAATGATAAAAAAAAAAAAATCGCAATATAAAAATTTAATTAAATAATTATAAAAAAAAAAAATATAGAATAACATACTGACAAGGGGCCACTGCGGTTATCGCATTAAATTATTTTGCATAAGCCCTCATTTTATAAAATTCTATATTATGCATATATATTTGATAAACACTATCCCAATTATTATTGAAAAAAAAATTCAAAAATCCAACAAATGATCATTTTAAAATTTTTTTTTTGTATACAAATGTAAGCTAACACGTGACTTGATGATAATAATATTATCGTTTAATAAATTATTGTTTTTTTTCATAAAAAAAAAAAAGCTTATTCATTCATTTAATGTTTGTCAACAATTATTATTTTTATTATTAAAATAATGAGACTGCCTTGGGCCATTTTTATCTGTTCACGTGGTAAGCATTAAGTTGCGAATTGTTTAAGGCAATTGATAACGATCATTGGAATTTATGAAAACTGATGCCAAGGTCATTAATAACATAAACAAATTTTTCCATTTGTAATAATTATATAAAAATAAAATAAAAAAATTGATATTACATTTTTTATATATAAAATAAATTAAAATTGATATAAAAAGTAAAAATAAAATTTAAACAAAATATATGTATTTTATTAATTAGATTAATTTTATTCCAGTGCTGGAGGGCTTGTTACTGCAGTTGCTCCAGTTGTGATTAATGGAAATGGAGTTTGGGTTGGTTGGCCAGGTGTTCATTTGGAAAATCCAAATGAACCAATTCCAGAATCAAATCCAAATGACAAAACACCAACAGCTGGTTTACTTTCATCAAAGGTAAAAATAATAATCAAATCAATAAACAAATAATCATTCTTTTGTTTCATTTTTAAAAATTATTCATTGTGTGTCTGACATGTTCTCATTTAGTATCATTGTTTTTAACAAATAATAAATATTGATTATCGATAATTAACAAGACAGCATGAACAATTTTTTTTTTACTTGTTATTATATTTTTTATGAAGCGCAGTTTAGCAGCCTTGACAATGAACAATCTATATGCGTTAATCTTTTTTTATTTATTTATTTATTTATTATTATTTTTAAAAACTTGACCTGACTTGTATATTATTTATCGTATTTGAAAATAGAAAAAAAGTTATTAAAATACCAAAAAAAAATGCGAAATCTTTCTTTTTTAAAAAAAAAAAACAAAAAAAGCTCATTTTATTTATCATTCAACTATCACGTGTCTCATCAGGCAAATAAAATTATAAAAAAATATATTTTTTTATTTTATTTTTGTTAATTATATCAAAAAACCTGAGGTGATTTTATCTAACTATTATTCACCTCACCTGAATTAATTATGGAAGGAAGAAAAAAATTTTCAAAAAACTTAAAATGAATAAATAAATTGATAAAAAAATAAATAGTTATTATTTATTTGGGTCAAAATTATTTATCGAAAATTCAAAATTGATAACAACTCCCTCACTTGTGTCTTTTTATATGTGAAAAAAAAATTATCCATCTATCATATCGAGTATTGCAATAAAAAAAAATTAAATTAACATAATCAATTTGATATGAAAAAATAAAAAGAAATATCCCAAACCCAAATGAGGCCACAAGTCGATCACCTCAAAATAAAAATCATCATATATGTATTTATTTATGACCTGATTAAATCGAAAACTGTATTTGTTTAATTACATTTCATTATTAATTGATAATAATAACAACAATAATTTATGTATGACGTGTAATTTGATGATAGGAGAGTATCAGCTGGTCGAGCCCGCTTGATAATATTGTTAAACAATAGCAACCACGTCAAGAAGACAAAAAAAAAAACAATATATGTCTTATCACAAATGAAATAAATAATTCATATTAATTAAATTATAAATAAATAACAGTATGATAATAATTAATGACGATTTTGTAGTAAATAAGTAATTAAACTGAGGGTCGATTGTTGCTTTGTATATAATGAAATTGTTGTTGATGATAAATGATGATTGATGATTCTTATACAGGTTGTTGCTGTTCATGTTGAAGCAGATAAATTTGATTCATATTACAATGGCTGTTGTAATGGTACATTTTGGCCTTTATTTCATTCAATGCCTGATCGTGCAACATTCATTGCTGAAGATTGGCGTGCTTATGTTGCTGTTAATAAAGAATTTGCAGCAAAAACAGTTGCTGCATTAGAAAAAATACATAAAGAACAAAAAAATCAAACAAATGGTACACCATTGGTATGGGTACATGATTATCATTTAATGCTTGCTGCAAATTGGATAAGACAAGCTGCTGATGAAAAAAATTTAAAGCTAAAACTTGGTTTCTTTTTACATATTCCATTTCCACCATGGGATATATTTCGTTTATTTCCATGGGCTGATGAAATATTACAGGGTATGCTTGGTTGTGATATGGTTGGTTTTCATATACAAGATTATTGTCTTAACTTTGTTGATTGTTGTCAACGTTGTCTTGGTGGTAGAGTTGATAGAAAAAATTTACTTGTTGATCATGGTGGTAGAACAGTGCGTGTACGTCCATTACCAATTGGTATACCATTTGATAGATTTGTATCACTTGCTGAAAGTGCACCAAAAGTTATATTAACAAATCAAAAAATAGTACTTGGTGTTGATCGTCTTGATTATACAAAAGGACTTGTACATCGTTTAAAAGCATTTGAAATGTTATTAGAAAAACATCCAGAACATCGTGAACAAGTTACAATGTTACAAATTGCTGTACCATCAAGAACAGATGTTAAAGAATATCAAGAATTAAAATTAGAAATGGATCAATTAATTGGTTCAATTAATGGAAGATTTACAACACCAAATTGGTCACCAATACGTTATATATATGGTTGTGTTAGTCAAGATGAACTTGCTGCATTTTATAGAGATGCTGCTGTTGCATTAGTAACACCATTAAGAGATGGTATGAATTTAGTTGCTAAAGAATTTGTTGCTTGTCAAATTAATACACCACCTGGTGTATTAATTGTATCACCATTTGCTGGAGCTGGTGAAATGATGCATGAAGCACTCATCTGTAATCCATATGAGATTGACGAAGCTGCTGAAGTTATTCACAGGTTTATATATACTATAATAATAAATATTATTATTAATATAAATATTTATTTTAAAATTAAATATATTTATTACAGAGCTTTAACAATGCCTGAAGATGAACGTACATTACGTATGAATCATTTAAGACGTCGTGAAAGATTATATGATGTTAATTATTGGATGAAATCATTTCTTCAAGTTATGGGATCACTTGAAGAACGTGATTCAATTGGTTCAACTGTCATGCAACCAGTTACAATGGATGATTTTGATGATTACTTGAGCAAGTAAGTATCCAGCACTAATTATAATATGGCTAGGCCCGTCCAAGCATGTGCTTATTAATGCAATTAATCAAAATAAATATAACATATACTGCATGAAAGAAAAAAATAAACTAATTAACAATTAAAATTATAAAGCATGAGTTGGGTAACGACAACGCGTGGGACGATAATAATATTGCATGATAAATGATAAGAAGAATAAATATTAAATTTTAAAAAAAAATATAAATATAGTTTTTTATTTTTAAATATTGGATAAATAAAAAATATAAAATGCTTTTGGGAATTAAATGACGGGCCCGCGCGCGAAGTCGCAACCTGACTCATAATGAAAGCCGGGTAACGATGATGATTATCACATGTCCCCTAGGTACATTGGTGATAATCACAAATTGGCATTACTACTAGATTACGATGGTACACTAGCACCAATTGCAACACATCCAGATTTAGCAATATTACCACTTGAAACTAAAAATGTATTACAAAGATTAAGCAATATGTCTGATGTTTATATTGCAATAATATCTGGAAGAAATGTTAATAATGTTAAATCAATGGTTGGCATTGAGGGTATAACATATGCTGGCAATCATGGCCTTGAAATATTACATCCTGATGGTAGTAAATTTGTACATCCAATGCCAGCTGAGCTTGAAGATAAAGTTGCAAGTTTAATGCAAGCTTTGCAAGACCAGGTAAAATTAATAATACATTTTTTTATAAATAAATTACAAGTACATAAAATATACCTATATAGAAAATTTATTATCAATTAAAGTATTATTATCATTGAATTGGTTTATCGATATTAATAAGTGAATTTATATTTTTTTCCAAATAAATTTAATCATACAAAGCAGCTCTGCAAGGATGGTGCTTGGGTTGAAAATAAAGGTGCTCTACTTACTTTTCATTATCGTGAAACACCAGTTGATGCACGACCAAAAATGGTTGAACAAGCTAAAAAATTAATTGAAGATTCTGGTTTTGCTGCTTGTCATGCACATTGTGCACTTGAAGCTAAACCACCAGTTGAATGGAATAAAGGTAGAGCATCAATTTATATATTACGTACAGCATTTGGTCTTGATTGGAGTGAAAGAATACGTATTATTTATGCTGGTGATGATGTAACTGATGAAGATGCAATGAGGGTAATTTTATTTATAAAAAAAATAATATATATTTTACCAATTTTAAACTGTTAATATTAATTTTTAATATTTTTTAAATTTATTTTAAAGGCTTTGAAAGGTATGGCAGCAACTTTCCGTGTAACTTCATCACACATTGTTCGTACATCAGCTGAAAGAAGATTACCAAGTACTGATTCAGTACTTACAATGTTGAAATGGGTTGAAAGACATTTAAGCAAACGTAAACCACGTAATAATAATACTGATATTATACCAAGTCGATATAGACGTAGTAGTGGTGGAATGACTATGGAAATGTCTTTTGCTGAACCACCTCAATCACTTGCTTCCTAA
>JAPYYR010000429.1:0-30833 GCA_030523065.1 Aphidius colemani
TTTAACTTCAATACCATTTGATTAATACTTTCTACCGTTGATAATTTTTCATCGGTAAAAAAAAATTAACTAAATGAAAAGAGAATAAAAAAAAAAAAGCACAAAAAGCATAAATGGTATTTAAAATGAATTATTCGTCGAATAAATTAACTATAAATTACATTTGAAAATTCAAAATCAATATTACTATTTTTATTTTTCTATTTACGTGTAGTGTTTTGTGATTAGCCTAGAGAAGAAATAGACCTTGATGTTACTTCCGGTATATAGATGAATCCAAACATAGTAATCGTTAAAGTTACAACATAATGACGTAACATTGAAACATTCCCAAGGGGTTTAATGTCTTTTTATATTTATTTATACTATGAACATAAAGTTTCTCATTGAAGATTTATATACCATTTTATTTGTCAACTTTTTTATTAAGCTTATATCAAAGATTGTTGTGGTTTTTTTTTTCATTTTATTTAATTTATTTCAAGAATTTTTTTTTCCAATAATTTAAAGTCTAATTTTCAAAAAGAACAAAGTATTTTCTTGTTGAATAAATAATTTAATGTCAGTTTATTTATTTTATCTTTATCATCACAGCCAATGCAAAAGACACATTGTCTTATTTCATATTTCATATTTTCAAAGGTCTAGAAATTGGATAGATCTATGAGAGATCCAAAATACATAATATCAGATGTATATATCAAAGTGTACCTGTATAATGTATAAAACATAAATTGCCAAAGGGCTTGATGGAAAGGGATATATATAGTTTGAAGGGAAATGTATAGAAGGTGTTGGCTGATTGCATTTTGCATACATATATATAAATAATAATAACAGTTGAGAGTAAATCTGATCAAAAACACAACGACAATGCAGATTTAACAATATATTTACAAGAATAATCATCTAACTGCACTTTGCATGATCAACACTTTTTGACAAAATAAATTTATTTTACTCTTTTTTTTTCGTTTGGGAATTTATAATTTTACATTTTACAATGGTTTTATTTGACTTTAGTTGGGCTTTTAACAGTCACAAGTTGTAGACAGGCATCTTGGAAAATTCATTGTTCATTTAGTATTCATATTTAATTAGATATAAAATAGGAAGTATATTAATCAATGCGTAGTTGTTGCTGTTTTTTTTTTCTGAATATATTCTTCATTTAATTTAACTAGCACCACATACTTTTGGTTGATTTTAAGGATTTTTTTCATTTTTTTTTTTTTTGCCAGAAGCTAATATAAACCCACACTTAAGTTCTACGTGTAAAAGTAAAACTTTTACATGTGGAAATTTTTTTCTACATGTAAAACTTTTTTTCTACACGCAGAAATTTTTTTAAAAATTGAAAAAATATATGTAAATTTGAAATAAAAAAAATTTTTATTTCGAATTTTTTCGTTGTAATATGTTTCTCTATTAATATATTATTATTATTCATATCGATTATTTAGTTTTTTTGTTTTAAAATACTTTTTCAATTTTTTTTTATATGTGGAAAAAAAATGACTAGTTTTTTTTTTTGTAAAATCAATTTTTTCAAGATTTTGATTTTAACAAATTCCTATGTTGAGCATATAAATGATTTTTTGAATTTTTGTTCGTTTTTTTTTTACAAACAATCTGAAAAATGCTTTGATCCTTTTGAAATACACATATCGGCTATTTTACAAGCACAAGAATCAAAGCAGGAAAAATTATATTTTAAAAATGAAAAAAAAAATCGAACTTTTTCAACATTTTTATCCTTTTTTAAAACTTATTTTAAATATTCGAGTATCAAATGGAGTTTGATATTGGTATATGCTCTATATTTTATAGTTTTTTGATATATTATGAAATATTTTTCTAGTGGTGAGGATAAAAAGCATGTTCGTTTAAAATTGTTGGTTTTGATATTGTGACACTCAATCGAACTTTACTTTCTGGCTTTTGGGTATACAAAGGTTTCAATTTATTTTTTTCTCAACCATTTTATATATTTAATAAAACAGAAATATTAAAAAATGATTTTAATAATAATAATGTCATTTTAAAAGTAAAATATTTCTCAATTTTGTTGTCACACTGTCTGCAGCTTTTGAAAAGAAAAAAAAATAAATCAAATAATTTTTAATTTTTAAAATTTATGAATGACATTATTTATTTGAATTTAATTTTTAATATTATATAATTTAAAAAAATATGATACAAATAATTAATGATTTATATTGTTAATTTTTTGTGTATAAAATTTTTTTTCATCTGGATTTCTTGTGATAAATTAATTTGTCGTTTTATCAGTCAGATAAAGATTAAACAGCATTGTTATCTCAACGTTAAAGTATATTTTACCAACTTTGACATTGTTTTGTCCCAAATATGTGTACACAAAATTTTCCCTTTAATATTAAACTTGTCTTTTGTTCTTGGGTTATGTTCAAGTTTTCTTGTATACTTACATCGTCATTGTCTGTCTTCTTGATAATAATTTTTTGGTACTAAATCATCATATCTTATATCACAATTCCAACTAAATTTAAATTAATCATTTCGCTTTTAATCAAAAAGGAAAAACGGGTCTCTTTCTTAGCGCACATATTTATAATGAATAAATTAAATGATTTAAAAATGAATAAAGTCGTGGTTGACATTAGACTTGTACATTGAGGTAACCAATACTAATAATTTATAAGGACAGTTTCGATCAATTGAATATGTTTAACAGTCGTCAATGGCAAGGTCATGAATATTAATTATTTATTTTTGATCAATAAATTTCGCACTAGGTCTCACTAAATAATTTATAAAATTTTTTTTTTCTTTTAAACAAATCAATTTTCAATTCAACTAAGGCTTATGATGAAAATAAAAATCTTTCATTGTGAAATTAGCAAAAATAAAATCATTTTTTTATATAAAAAAAGAAAGATAATTTTTAGTTTTTAAATTTTTTTTACTATTTATTATCAAACTAAAGCTGAATAACTAATTTTTAAAATTACTTTTAAACTAAACAGATCAATCAGATTAGTTATGATTGATTCAACTTTTTTTTAAAATATAAAAGTATTTTTTTTTTTTTTATTTTTTATTAAGCCTCTGTACTTTGCCTAATGGATTCTTTTTTAAATTTAAAATCAATTCTTGTGGATTTTTTTTTCTGTTATAATCAAGTTTATAAAAAAAAGTTGCAATATTTTTTTTGTTCTGCAAATTTGTAAAGTTTAACAAACATACATTTAAAATTTAATAAAAGAAACGTATATAAAGTTTTATTTTATTTTTTGATAAAGAAAAATAACATTTTTTTTATTGTAAATTTTATTACGCACACAGCTCAGTACTTTTCATATCCACGTGAATATTTTAGCGACTTTCAAGGTTCAAAATTATTCAGAATTATTACTAAATTATGACGTCTCATATGTGTATTATAAAAACAGATTGAAAATTTATTTTATTTTTTTCATTGTTCGTTCAAGTATAATGGGCCCTTTGTAAAATATAGAAAAAAAAATAATAATAAATTAAATTTAAAAATGAAAATAATCCTTCAATTTTCATGAAATAAAATATATTTATCGTATAAGTTTAAAAATTATTACGGTATATTTTCGAGGCTACATATTTAAATGCACTTTTCTCTCTGCAATACGATTTAATGCATTGTTTTTTTTTTTCGTTTCCTCAAAATAAAAAAATAGTAGATGGACCCACTATTATATAGACAATTTTATGAGACACTCAGTGTACTCCAGATTTTTTCTTGGAATATTTATGAACATAATATACAAAGGGCTTTTACGATGTCTTGCTATCATTTGAAAATGCATAAACTGCAGTAGAAAATTGATGGTTTTCGAAGCAAAAATATAAAAGTTTATACGACAAAAAAAAAAAAAACACCGAGTCAGTTGAATTTTGTTACTAATGTATACTTGAATTTATAAATATTAAGTTTATGAATTGAATCGACTTGGATTTTTTTTTTTTTTTTTTTCATTTTATGACATCGTGAAAAATTAATTACGAGGTTATCAAGAGTTATTCGTTTAAAAATAAAACCGTTATTTAAAAATATAAAAAAACTCTTGAATTATGTTGTTTTTTTTTCTTTTTAAATTATTATTTTTACTATTTTTATATTTTCAATTTACGATTGTTAATTAAAAAACGTCAATTTTATATTATACATCAACTTGAAATATAAAAAAAAAAAAAAAAAAATTAACCGAGTGTAAATAAATATTGACATATTTATTTAAACTACAACTCGTATTCTAAAATTTAAATTGCCTGTAAATTGAAAAAGCAAAAAATAAATAAATTAAAAAAAAAAACAATTGATTTAATAAAAATAATAAATAAATATGATCTGTTTAAAATTCAAAGCAACGTGATATACCTTTTATTTTTTTTTCTCTTTCATTTACTCGTTTTGAAAATCAAAAAAATCTACACCAAATAAATAGTATATGAAAAAAATTATTTAAAAAAAAAAAAGCATAATTATACAAATAAATCACTTGAAATAATAAATTAAAAAATTTTTAAATTACAAATAAATAAAAAAGAGCTTTGAAAGTTTGTAGAAAATAAATATTTAAAATCCATTAAAACAAAATTTACAAAAAAATCATAAAAAGCATTTTTACTAATTTTTAAATAAGTGCTATTCAATTTTTATTCAAATAAAAAAAAATAATCCATTAATTTAAATTGCTATTTGCAGAAATCTATCATTAACAATTTACAAATTGAATAATTTCAAACAGAAAAAAAATTAATTCCCATGTATTTTTAATTTGTGCAGAAAAAAAATAGTATATAGTTAAAATTTGTCGGTAAAAAATTCCAAAAGAAATGAATAGATAATGGAATAATAGTTGAATGAAAAAAAAAAATCCAAATTGATTGCTAGATGCTAATAAATAATTAAATGATAATAATGATAGTAATTGAAATTGCAAATGAAATATTGATTAGTGTGGTAAGGTAATGTTTCCCAAGTGGCTTATATCGTTAAGATGAGCAACAGTATACGTGTGGCCATAACCCAGCTAGCAAAAAAACAACTATTTTTTATTTTTTTCCAACTCGTAGTTTAGCTTTAACCATTTGTTGTAATTTTTTTTGTCCTTACCTTTCACGTGACTGTGCATTAAATATTATCATATGAAAAATGAAAATAAAATTCACTTATAACCTGCCACGTAAACTTATCAAATAAAATCGATTAGATTTTTTATATACAATTAAATTTTGTCACGAATAATTAGTACAAGTATATTTAGATAAAAAATTGAGTTTCTGGGAAATTTTAAAAATTAATTACATTTGGATGGATAATAAAAGTTGAATTTATCAAATATAATTTTTTTCTTTTTGGTAATTTAATCGTGTGATTGTGAGACTCCATGAATGATGTTAAATAAATTTTTTAACTTTGAAAGTTCATGCCAGTTTGTGTGGGTGTATGTCTCTTTGAAAATTCGCTGATTTAGCCTTTAGCTATTTGGCTCATTTGCTTTTTCTCTCCTAGTGGCTTTTCTCAGACACCCACAAAAATTTACCAGTAAAGCTTTTGATCTTTGCTATGATTTTGCTCTTTCCTTTCAGTCTTTATTCGAAGCTTTCTTTTTTCTATTCAAGCGTAACTAAACACCCACGATAACACATATAATTTCTCGTGTTTTTTTTTTTTTTCATTCAACTAGCCTCTAGCCATTTTTTTTTGCAAGAAAAGAAATTCAATTATTTTCATTCTATAAAACAAAAATAAAAAAAAATCTTTTATTCTGTAGCTTATGTGTCTTTGAATTTTCTCTCAATTTTAAAATAATAACAATATAAGTAAATGAAAATTAAATTTAATATATATTTAGTAATGAAAAAAAAATATAAAATTTTTTTACATAAAATAATTTGCGGTATAACTATTTTACCTCAAAGAAAACAAACGTATAATAAAATTCAATAATTATACACTTGTAAAATTAAATAAAAAATATATTTTCACGTTTGTTAATATTTAAAAACCAATAGAGAAGAGATAGATTTCAATTTTTTAAATGAATTTTTGTTGTAAATATGTTGGCAATTTTTATTGAGTCAATACGTTTGGTCCAGTCATAGTATTATTATTGCTGCAGGCATTCAACAGGTACACACAAATGTTGAGATTTTAAATCCACCTATTTCCCTTTTACCTTATACCCATCATCCATTGATCTCTTTTTCTCATCTCTTCTTGCTCATCTACTTTTATTCGTCTCGTCTTTAATACTTGACTCTGCTCGAGAATGTCTTGATTTTTTCAAAACCAATTTTTTTATTCGCCTCTCTCTCCAGCTCACCCTTTTCTTATCATTATCTTTATCTTAAATATTTTACTTTTTTTTTCATCATTATCATCTTCTTTTTCATGTTCATCTTTTTATTTTTTTTTTTTGATTTCCCCTTCTATATAAAATTTTGCTCTTTGATAGTGCGCCGTGGCCAACTTGCGCCGGTAAAACACCGCGTTTTTGGTGCATCGAATTCGCCGGTAAAAATTCTTGCTCTTTCTCTTCTCTTGAAAATTAAATATATCTATATATATTATGTTCTCATCGCACTCGGGTATTATCTCTCACTTGGATACCTTCATTTTATATGAACCAGTCGAGTCGGCGCGACGCTTTGCTTCCTAGCTCACAGTGTAATTCAACTCTGATCCATTCAGTTCAACACCGGTCGTCGGTGGTGACACCGTTATTAAACTTTTATACAGCATTGTTTATAAATCATCAAATAAAATTGTGATTATTTGTGAAATTATTATACTATTTAATAATTTAACCCTTTTTTATTTTATTTTATTTTATTACTTTTTTTTTCTTTTCATTTTCAAGTGATTAGGAATTTTCTTTCTTATTTTTTTTTACAAATCTAAAATTCGTTTTTATAAATCATTTTTCTGGTGCTTTTGTTGTTTCGATTATCAAAGTGGATATTTATTTGTGAGTACCTGCATATAATTTGTTTTTTTTTATTTTTATATCTTTCGAATTTTTCAAAGTGTGTCATGATTGCTGATTATTGTAATTTATATTTGAATATACTGTAGTGTAAATTCAATTTGGTTCAAGTATTTGCACTTTCTCCTTGATATGTCCTTCATTATTGCCTTGTTTTCTTAAATTAATTTTGCTTTGGTTCCTACCTTTCACCTGATCTCCTTTCATTTATATTATTAAATCACAATTTTGTAACTTTTTTTTTTATATTTGGTGTTTTGTTCATGTATCACGTGTGTCAATGGTTATGAATTAGGTTTTTTTTCAATATACTTTTGATTGATTTGTATATGTATTTCAGAAGTAGTTTCAAAATTCGTGGTTATTTTATTTTTTTTTTTCGTCTGTATATTTTTTGAAAGGAAAATATTTAATTGTTTGTGGAAATTTGTTTGAAGGATTTAATGAAGGTGAAAGGTTTTATTGTGAAGGCTAATAATTTCATCAGGCTGCATTGTAGTAAATTTGTGCAAAATGATATTTATTTTTTGTTTTTACTCGAGTTTTAATTCAATTGACTTGAATTTCATAATTTTTATTTTTATTTTAAAGGTGTAATATTTGATATTTCGCAATAACTTTTATTAGTTATAAACTTATAAATTGCTGGGAAATAAAATAATAACTAAAACAAAAGTTTAAAATATAACTCGAGTGTAAAATTATTATTGTTGTTAATTCGTTATCATAACAAAATTTTATGCTATCAGTCGACAATTTTACCACGTGTTCTAAATATTGTTGATATTTTTTACTTCATTTTCCAACAATATTATACCCAGTAGCTATTTAAATGATAAAGAAAAAATTCTTTGTAAATTTTGCATCGTCAATTTACAAGTGACATAAATCGAATAAAAAAATGATAAATGACATTAACACAGTTGCTTTTCTGTGACATCAATTTCATTCGTAAATTTGAGTTAATAATTTAGTTCAACGAGATTTTACTTGTGACATTGAAAAATCATTCTGTTGAGGTTAAATAAATTTACTGTGTACCAATCCATCATCACTGCATGAATAAAAATGCACAATTATCATGTGCAATGTCTGCATTTTAACTTGGATAATTAAATTCAAAGAAAAAGCTGAAAAATCAAACGACATTTGTACAAATAAATGTTTTTTTTTTCTTCAATTTTTTATTTTATTTTCTCACCTGATTTCACCTGTTGAACCTAATCGACTGCGTGAATGTAAATTATTTTTATATTTAAATCAGATCATGTACATTCCCTATTACATAAAACACATTGTATAGAATATTCATTTCTAAAAAAAAGAAGGAAGTCAAATTTCTTGTTCGATAGATATTTATTTTTCTAATAATTATTTTATAAAATTTCTTTAATTTATTTTCAAATACTAGTTTTTAATCGTATTCATATCACGTGATATTCAATCAGGTATTAAAAAAATAATTGATGATTTTTATTACGATTTGATGAAAAAAAAAAAATATATACATAAATTTTGCTTGAAAATAATTCTTATTTTCGAATAAATTTATAGAAGAAATTGTAAATTTTTCATATATTTCTTTATGTAATTTAAATTTGGAGCGAAATGACGTTTATTTATTTAAAGAAACTGAAAAAATTATATCTATTATTGGCTAAATTACTTTGCTCTCAATTAATTTTTTTCATTATAGAACAGAAAAAAAAGTTATACTCAGTTAATTTCAAAAAGTAGTTCATGAATATATATTCTACAAAAATATTAGTGTAAATTGAATGATTTGCTTAACATAAATACATATAAACGTTATCAAAATATTTAGTTAAATTAAATTTTAGTTTATCTCTCTGAATTATTAACTAGTAAAACAAAGTTTTTCGTACAAAAAAAAAAAAAAATACATCCAGTAAAATTATATAATATAAAATCATTCAATTATTTGTTGATACAACTTTGAAGTTGAATTTTGAAAATAAAATTTTAAATAAACAAGATAAATGAATAATTAAATTAATATTTAATTTAATTTTCAACACCTGATAATAATTGCTTAATATTTTTATTAAATCGTTAAATGAATTTATAATTATCAAATACAAAAAATTTTTTAAATACCTCGTCAATTATAAAATATATTTCATTATGAATTATTTTGTTGAATAAACGTGTGAAAGTGAAATAATATATTTATAAAACTGGTTTTGATTCAAGGACAATAAATTCAAAGGTCATATCCTGATCTAGCTATTTATTTTATTTCAAAATTACAATTTTCTATTATAAGGTTCTTCAAATTTTATTAAAAAAAAAAGAAGGGTATTATTATTTCGGTTATTTTGATGAATTTAATTGAGCTTTATCATCATTTTTGTTATTTATTTTTCTATTGTATGGTGTTTATCATAGAAGACGGAAGTGTGATATATATTAGGTAAAGGTTTACTTTGTAAGGGGGATTTGTTATCTTGTCGTGTGGGTCGTTGGGTTTAAGTGAGAAAGGTCAGTACAAGACCGAGTTTAACCAACCAATACCAATTGTGTCTCTAGAACAAGTGAAAAAAAAAAAAAACAATTATTTGAAAAAATAAAATAATAAGCTCAAGATTATCTTTTTATTTCAAGAGGCTCTTTAATAAAGTAGGCTTAACTTAAGAAAAATAAATTTATTAATAAAAACATCAAAGAAAATTAAATAAAATTATTCAACAATTTTTTGATATTTTCACTTAAAATTAGGACACTAATTCAATTAAAAACACTCGTTTTTTGTTAATTAATTTCATTGTATTATTATCGATACTAATTAACTGTTAAAAAAAAAAAAATTCTATTTTATTTTTTTAAGTCCAAAAAGTATCCTGTCAATTTACCCTAACTACCGTTATATTTATTTTCTTTTATTTTATCAAAATTCATCATCGTCAATGTCATGGTTGAATAAAAGGAAGTGACATAATTTAGTGTCGTAGATGCAAACCTTATCGCTATTTAAAGTTTTACACTCGAGCTAATATTCACCTCAGTCATGTATACAAGATGCTCTTTTATTTATAAAAAATCAAATTCATTTTACTTTGATTTATTTGATCATTTTCATTGTAAAATTTATTTGCATTCTTTTTTTCGATTGATGATGGTTTAGTCTTTGTTTAAATTTTTCTCTTTTGGTTTTTCATTTCAAAGATAAATTATTTTTTTGTTGAGTATCCTTTGGCTCGTTTGAAAAATAAATAATTTATATATCAAACCACTTCTACTTGTTTGATTGTTTATTTATTTGTTTATTTTTTATGTATATTTGTTTGCATGTTAGTTTAAATATGTGTGAATTTTCTATTGTATATTTATTTTGCTGATTCACATGATTTGTCTCTCGAAGGTGAATTGGTGGTTTAAACTTTCTATACACGAGTTGTGTGATAAGCAACCCAGAAACGAGAGTCAAAGGGTGTCATCATGACCGAAGGAGGAATGAACGTTAGCGTAAGTGAAAAAAAAAACAATTATTAAAATTTATATCTGTCGAATGAGTATTTCTAAAAAAATATTTCTCATTGGATGAATTTTTTTTCGTCGTTTTTTTCAATGAGAATATGTCCCAATTAATGTTTTTTTTTTCTTTGGAAATAATAATATTAAAAGTAAAGTTTTAAAAGAATTAAAAATTGGATAAAAGTTTTTTATCCGATTTTTATTTTTTTATTTTATGAAGGCAGCTTTATGAGATTACAAAAATATTCTCGTTAAATAATCGTAGCATTGTTTTAAAATTTTACAAAAAAAATATATAAAAAAATTAATAAAAGAAAAAAATATATTGAATTGTCGCAGATATGGCATTCACTTATTCTCGGTCTTGTTCACCTCACGAGGTGGCCTTGTTATATCGATGTGAAAAAAAAAAAACAAAGAAAAGTTTTTGATAAAAATATATATTTATAATCCGGAGGAAAAATTTTATTTGAATTATTTTTTTTTATTTCATTACTTGTAAAATACATCTGCTATCGTCTAGACATTTTTCTTATAAAATTTCATCAAAATTTAAGCAAATAATATCCGACAATTATTTACATTTATAATCGAATTATATAACTGGAAATTTAAATTAAAAAGTAATACAAAATCAATTGGTATATAATATTTGATTTATAAAAGTTTTTTTTTTAATTCTGAAATTTGATGGGAAATTATTTCAACATTGGAATAAAAATTTGCCCGAGAGAAATAATTTTAAATTACATTTGAATCTTTTTTTCATAATAAAATATATAGAAATATAAATACAGTAAATTTATATTCAATGGATTAGTAGAAGAAATATGAGATTGATATATTTTTAAAAATCAAATTCAGTATTTTTTTTTTATTATTTTGTTTTACTCGACACCGCGAACAACAATAAAATTTTAATAATCTAGAATATCATATTTTCAAAAAGCCTGCAATGTCATCAAATAAAAAATTAAAATTTACAAATAAATTAAATTGAAAGTATCAGAAAAATAATATGATTAATTAATTCGTTGATAAATTCATTTTGATATTTATTTATATTCATTTTCAATAATTTTTAAAATTGAATATTCAAATGAATTTATTTTAGCTTAATTCAATTTCATTATACAATATCCGATGAAAATACATTACAGTTTTTAATTTATTTTACTCAAAAAAAAATCCATTCAAAATTCAAGAATTTATTATTAAATTATTATTGGAAAATAAGAAGATTTAAATCTATATTGCTGGTAATGAAATTGCGGACTTTTTTTCTCTATGAATTTCGTAATGTATCTTGAATATAATTTCTATGAAATTTTCAAAATATAAATTTGGGTAAATTGTAATAGACACAGTGGAGCTGGGGGAATTTTAGCTTGATGTTTTGTAGAATAAGATTGAGTTTATTGCAAATTGAAAATGTAGGTTATTACGTGAACTTTTTGAGAGTCAAGTTAGTACACATCAATGCTTCTGCTTGAATATAATATAATATGTTTATGCGAAAATTTAATGTACAACCGAAATTTAACACCTTATTCATCTTCTGATATATTTAAATATTTTCTAAATATATATTTATAAACCTCAAGATGTAATACGTACCCTAATGCCCTAAAAACCATATATAGCCCTTTTTTTGTTGATTAATCTTCAACATTTATAAAACAGCTTATAATAATTTCCTTTAAAATTTTTTTTTTTTTTAAATTTTTACAATAAAAAATCTTATTATTATTATTGAAATATTTTAAAATATTCAAGAATAATAAGTATCCTATTAAAATATATCTAAATTCATTTTTTTTGTAAATATAACAGATAAAATTTAATAGAAAAAAAAATTCTTCATTGAATTATTTATCAATTTTTTTTTTGATGTGCTCTTTGCGATGATTATGATTTGAAGTAGATACTTTGCAAAATAATTTAACAGTCGTTAAAAAAGAAAAAGAGATTTTGAGAAAGCAAAAATAATGGATATTGTTGTTGATAAATATTAACAGTTAAGTTGAATTTTTTGTGATGATGCAAATTTAATAATCTTATGATATTATCGTGGGCATTATTTCAAAATACTTTGATGTTTATACACATGGGTATTGTCCTGTTGTTGAAACGGTAGTCTCAAGTTTAAGCATAACACTTATAAATATGTGGCTTTTATATATCTTGATGGCTTTTACGTGCAAATAAATGTTATCACCTAAGTGAGATTATACCACGCATATTGTAAAACGTGGATAGAAATGATATTTCCCATGAGACAGCTTCATTTATTTTCAATGCTTATGTTAAAATTTAAACATCATGTGTATATTATTTTGTTATATAAAGCATTATATGTATTAAAAAAAGTGTTTTGTAATCATAATTGAAATTTTAAACATTAATTTTCGGTTCAATTCTCTAGTGGTTTATAAATTTATTGGTTAAAATCATTTACTGGGCTATTATCTGAAACGTTTGCTATTAATTATTGAAATATTGCTTTATTTTTTTATTTGAAATTATATATTTGTCATCAAAAATCATTTATTTTATCTGTCAATATTTTCAACAACACACAAATTAATTAATTACAACTAGAATAATTTTTAAGTCATCAAATTTAGCTAGAAAAAATAGCAAAAAAAATTATCATATGTAAATTTGCATGATGGTTTTTTTATATATAATACATTTGGTTATCATAAAAATATGAATTGTGCTGTTGGCTTTGTAGGTGCTTTATGGAAATTCAAAAAGCTCGCGGCATTTTTATTTTGCATAGTGACATATATACCTTAAACAGTAGTTTCAATTTTCTTTTTTTCCAGGCGCTTTTTCTCTCCTTCATTTGTTGTATATTTTATATTTATTATTTTATTTTTTTTTTTCGAGTCGTTTGTTCTTGCTGTTTTGTGTATTATTTTGTATTGTTGATATTTTAAAAACTTTATATTTTTTTGTATTCAAAAAATATATTTATTTTGTATTTTTCACGTAACAATAAAAGTACACACGCAAAACAGAAGTATTTAATATATCTGGGTTATAAAAAAATCATGAATACAAAAATACATAAACAAAAAAAAAAAAAATATTCTTATTCACAATTAAAGTTTTTTTGAATATTTATTTAATTTTATTTTTTTTAAAAATATTTTTTTTTTGTTAGTGAATTGCGCTTTTGTATGTATTTTTGTATACTTTTACTGTCTAAAATTGCCTCCAGGTTTTTTGATATAATCTGTAGAATGTAGATGATATGAAAGTCACTGGCCTTCGTGAGAATTTTGCGATAATTTTTAAAATACAAAAAATATTCGTTTTGAATAACTGAAATTATAAACGAAATATATTCATTTATTTTATTTCTTCAAACATATAATTAGCTTATTTTTTTTTTTTTTTTTCATCAAAATAATTTAATAAAAGACTTGTAATCTTTATTTGCATTTAAAATAATTAAATATATTTAATTTATTTAAAATATAATTTAAATATTATTTATTTAATTAAATTGAGATTTTATACTTGAAGAATATATTTTTTTTATAATTCAATTTAATCAAGTTAATAAATTCCATCTGTTTTCATATGAAAGGCAAGAAAATTGGACCAAGCATATTATTTGCATGTTATGTAGCCCTTTAGTTCTTCAGAAGGACGTTGAATTTGTGTACACCCGGTGCTTATGAATAGCGAATGGGCTTTGGTGCGCTAAAGTGAAACGCGAGATGCATTTCGTAACATTGTACTGCACTATGACAAGCTCATGTTATTAATTCTGACCCACACATATATATATATATATAAATTTTGCAAACATAACTCTTATTGTACCACATAATAGTAGCTAAATACGAATGTTCTAAGTTCGGCAACATGACGTCAATGACGTCAATCTCAATAAAGTTTCCTAGAATTATACATACGCAATTTTTTTATATATGAAATTTTTATTTTATAAATTATTATTCATTCCTCAATCACTATTTATAAAACCACATTATGACTCCATTTTTTTTGTGGTAAATTTAATTTATATTTTAATTTTGCGAAATATATTCATCGGCTATCGAAATGTTGTCTTTTTATGATTTGGTTTGATCAGTACATTCAAATATTAATTCAATATTTTTCTTGGTAAAATTTTATATTAATAATTTCACAGCTTAAATTCATTTGAAATCATTACTAAAATATTAAAAATAAATTGAATAAATATTTTATTAATAAAATCAAATTCAAATAAAATAGGTGAAAAAAAATAATAAAATTGACAGAAAAAGTTTATTTAAAAATTGTTGACAATTTAAAAAAATTATTTTCTTATAGTCAGCTGTTTTTTTTTTCTTTTTAAATATTATCTTTGAAATCATCTTTCTATTTCTTATCACAATTTTCTCCTATTTTTTTTTGTATACATTTTTTTTTCTTTAGAAGTTTTTTCTTTTATTTTAATTTTTTCTATTCTATTTTCTTTTTTTATGATTTTTTTGCTCCCAAAAAATGAGAGTTGGACAGTTTAAAAAAAAAAAAAAAATGATAATAATGATAATAAAAAGGAGGAAAGAATGATATAGTAGTTTGGGTAAAGGGGTAGAGGGTGAAAGGGAATTTCTCCTTTGAATCTATCGAAAAGCTCGAAAAGCTTGAATTGGCTTGGCAACGACTCAAAGCATCAGCCAACACTCTTTTGACTTTACAGTAGTCAGTCTTTTACCTATTTGCAATATATTCATAGACACACGTATCTTATATTCTTTCACTACACATGTTTATTGATTTTTTTTTTCTTGCAATATAAATTTAAATCACCAGCACAGAAAATATCCGCAAAATAAATTAAAAAATCATAAATTAATTTCACATAAGATTTAAAAATAATTTTTTTTTTAATCTTTCAAATTAATTCTACTCATCATGTCAGTCCAATGAATATTACAAATTATTTTACCTTAAAAATTTCTCAATTATATTTTAGCATACATGAATATTTAAAAAAAATACGAAAAATTATCCTAAAATTTTATGCTTCAAGTAAAACATGCGATAGAATAAAAACTGTTATTCAAAGTTAAAATAAAAAAAAGTAAATTATTTTTCCTTTTTCTTATAAATTTGAATGGCAATTATTTGAAAAAATATTTTCTTTTAATTTATAGATAAAATGCAAAGGAAAAAACAAATAGTTTTTTGTCATAATTTTTGTTTAAAGTCAATAATAAAAAAAATACATAAAATAGTCGTTCTTTTTAGCCATATATATAAGAAAATAAATAACAGATGAAAAATAAAATTAATAAAAAAAAAAAAAAAAAAACAGTTTAATTTGGTCGAAAGCATTGATGATATGAGAATATTGGCAGTTACGCTATCGTTTTATATATCCGGTATGGTAGACGCCATGCGGTTTGATAACGTTGCTATATGAAATGGCTGTCGGGTGAAACATCTGCACCAAAACCACCCCCAAGTTTTTACCCTGAGTATCGAAATGAAACAAAATACCACATAAAATATACATATGGAAAAATAAAAAAATATATACAAATGAAATGATAAAAAAATATATAAATATTAGATTGTAAAAAAATAAGTGTATACATCCACAGCGATTGGTTATTTATTATTATTATTTTAGTATATTAAATTTTAAAACAAATAATTTTTTTTTTTTTTTTTTCAATATATAATAAAGATTTTTTGACGTTGAATGTTTTATTAAATTTGTGCTATTCAAAAATAAAATATAAGCGAGATAAATATGAAAAAAAAAATGTATAAAAAATGAAAATACTCAAAGAGACAAGTAAAAGTGACGAGAGAAAAATGATAACAAGATTTTGTAGACGATAGATAATTGTTTCCTTATACTGACTGACAGGTTCAATATGGATAAAGACTTCCTGGCATTATCGATATCCATCAATCGATAATAACTATTTTTCCTTTTACTTCCTATTTTCTTCATCCCTTTAAATCAAATCAATTTTGTCATTCTATAATTTGATTTATAAACAAAATATCTATTTAATATTTTTATATATAAAAAAAACCATTGAATTAAATAGATAAAATTATTTATTTTGATAGAATATTTATATATAAATAAATTTAAAAAATAACTTGATGAAAATAAATAATAATTATTAATTTATTTTGATTCATTTTTCATCGGTTATATTAATAGTAATCTGAGATTTTAAAAAAAAGTTCAATTTTAATGGGTTTAAAAGTTAAAATAGAATCGAAAAAATCTTATAAAAATAGTGTCAAAGGAATGAGAGAGGTGAAAGAGCTAAATATGAAGGTTAAAGATTTGACGAATGATAGCTGGATAAGAGGTGACTTTTAGTAGAGGTTTTGTGGGTGGAGGGTTAAAGACTATGATAAAGGTTAAAATGTGAAGAAAGGTGAGAGACCAAAGTGAGTATGAACTAGGCCGTCTTGAGGATTTATCCATAAGCTTCTCAAGAGTGTGCTTGGACGAATGTTACCTCACAAGAGTTAAGATAGTAATCTTGCCTTCGTCAGCTTTATAAATACGGGTGTCGTCTTTTTCGTCTTCTTCTTTCTCTTATATATTTATTCTTCATCATTTTCTTCTTATAATCCAAAAACTTGAAATTTATTTTATCCATTTGTAGCTTTTTTTTTAACATACGTAACTCAAATTTCATTAGAAATCAGCAAAAAATTACATTATTTTCTTTATTTTTTATTAATTTTATTTCCAATCATTTACATTCAATTCATTATTTTTTTATTTATCTGAAATATACATAGAAAAAAATAATAAATATTGTCGATTTTAAAAAAGACGCAGACAGGCAAAGGATAGTAAAAAATAAAAATATAAAAAATATAAAAGAGGATGAGGAAAGCCAGAGGTATTGTCGTTTCGTCGAGTGCCGGAAAAACTGAACAATAGGATGAGCAAAATAACTCAGGATGAATCGAGGAAACGAGTTATTCATTTTACCACACTATTCAAATTTTATTTTTCTATTTTTTTTTAAATAATAATAATAATATACATTTTTTATGAATATTATTTTTATAAATATATACAAACAATATCTTTGCGTTTCTTTTGTTACATTATATCGACCCCGAGCTTTTTTTTTTTTTTGCCCTGTGAAAGATTAATTAGTAAGCCAATTTATTTATACAAAGTAATTTTTAATGATTGATTTTACATTTTAATGAAAAATTTACTGTTTTAATTAATTAATAAATAAGGTGTATATTTTTGGATAAATAAATATACCCAAGTGTTGATTGAAAATAGCCAAAAGGATCTCAGTGGTTTTTGAGGTTTTTTCATGTAAAAAAAGCTCGATTTTAAATTGAATTACCTTTCGAGTACAGAAAGTATAGTGTGTGTGTTGGTAAAATAAGGGATAAATGATCCGAGTAAATTTCTTTAGCAGCTTTGATTTTGCTTACATATATAAATAGTTTATTAAATCAAGAGAGTAAAGTGAGAATATTTAAGCTACAAATGAAAGCTCTTATGATCTAAAGTATCTCAATATAATTTTGATGGAAAATTAAATTTAACATTACTTTTATTTACAAATTTTAATTAACACATGTTTAATAATCATCTTCACTTCTAGACAAATTTAATTTATATATTTTTTTATCTCTCAAGACCAACTAATATCTTCAAACATTGTATTTGCACATTTTCCAAATGTTTGACACAAATTTATCAGCACTGATTAGTACTTGTCTGATGAAATCTTCATGTTTGTTTATTAATTTATAAAATCAACAAAACTTCATTAACATAAATAAACTATTTATATACTAGAAAAAATTAAGCTCAAAGTAAAATAAATTAAACTTTTGATATTTATCAAACATTTACTTTTAAAAATTCATTTTATTTATTTATTTTTTTTTCATTTGAAAAGTTTTAATTATCAATATTTTTATTTATCATAAATTCATTGATATTATTGTTGCTATTAAATTTGTTAGATATATATTACAGCAATAATTTGTATTTTAAAATTTTTCAAAAATATTACAATTTAAATTGACAAAGTGTTCAACAGATTGCAAAATTTCATAGAAAATTTACGTGTAAATATATAGATAGTTTTATATTTTTTTAAAATATAAATACAAGTTAAATTTATGAATGTGTGTCGGTTAAAACTAGCATATTTTCACTATGTACAAGTTTAGTTGAATGATTTTAAACTTAAAAAGTAGAGACGACGTGAGTGACGAGACCACACATTATGTACATAACTCTTCTTTACTTATCGCATTTATTTTTCCTCACTTTTGTTCATTCGGTTGGTTTTTTTTTTCTGTTTTATTATATGGTTCTTTTGAACTCAATATTGCAAAAATATATTTCTCATATTGCATACATACACACACTCAATAAAATATTTATTGCCAATAGAAATAGTCGATACTTTTTATTTTCTGAATTTCTAAAGTTCTTTTTAACATTTTTTTTTTTCGCTGTTTTTATTTTATTTTGTGGTTATTGTTTTTTTTTCTTTCATTTCTTTAAATTTTATATTTAAATAAAGTTTTTGCATGTTTTTGAATAAACTGTATGTTTATTTGAAGAAAAAAATATGAATTATTAATTTAATTAATTATTATTGTTACATGAATATCAAATCCATGAAAAAATTAAATTATCAACTAATTGAATTTCATTATCAAAGGGTTATTTTATATTTTTCAATTTATCGTCAAAGTATTTGATTAATTTATTTATAATTATCGGAGGAATTAAAAATATATCAATTTATTATCTAAAATTATTGAGTAAAAATTATAATGACATATTATCAATCGATTATTTTTGGTATTTTGAAAAGTGTCAAGTAATTATATACTTCAATCGATGTTCACCGATTGGCTCTTTCAGATCGCTGATCCGTTTCCCAATCAGTTTAACGAATTTATCCATCAATTTTCGGCTGCGTAAGCATGAAATGAACTCAAAAAAATCCCTATGAGTGTGAAAAAAATTCATAAATAGCAGGCTTTTTAAACAGACAATCGAGCATAATTAAATATTTTTTTAGACCTTCTACGCGATAGAAATTAAATATTTTCAATATTTCTTTTGAAAAAATTACTATTGCATGAATGAAAATTAATCCTCGAGTATTTATGACAGTTATATTACTAAACAATAATATTTGAATTGAAATATGAATATTGAACTTCCAAGTTAAATATTACCACAGGCACACATATTAATATCTTGTACATTGTAAACATTCATAACAACAATAGTGGTAATAATAATAATCAGTATAACATGCTGTAGACTAAAGTTTGTTACCATCAGAAAATTTACCATGTTTATATATTTAATAAATTCAATACATATATACTATTTTTAAGTACATGAAAATGCGGCACATTGCCAATGTGATTTATTACCCTGAAACTTTAAAACCCACTGGAATAAAAAATTCATGATGCATGTATTTAAAAATTAAATAATCAATAATGAATATTATTTTACATCAAATAATAAATTCATTAATTAACATATATGGGTTTCATTTTTTTTTTTCAATTAAAAATTAAAATACTATTTTTCATATTTTCACTCGAATAATTTTTTTTAAATGACTTGATTCGTTAAAAATTGATATCTATTTATCGAAAAATTTCAATTATTAAAATAAAATATTCAAAATATTCGTTTGAATTTGAATATTTCATGTGATTGAATATATTTTTCCATCATTTCTATTATTGAGATAAATAATAATATATAAAATACATATTAAAATGAATTTTATAATTTCCCATGAATTTAATACGAATGATATTTTATTGTAATGAGAATGAATGTAAATGAAAATCTACGTGGCTAGTGAAGGGCTATTCACTAAACTAATCACGAAATACAGGTGATTTGCTTTCGGTCATTGTATACTGGATTGTTTGACTAAACTGATCCCTTGAGTCAAGAGAACTAGGGAAATAGTAAGCTGTGATCATCATCATCAATGGTGAATTTAGCATAACTCTTGTACGACTATCAGTTGGTATTAAATTGGCATTTAGCCAGATGAAATGTTTCTGCTGGTTCTGAGCAATTTATCCAATACAATTTATCATCAAGATCATATCCAATTTATTCATTGAAAAAAAAATTACGTTTATCCGTTTTTTCAACATAATAACGTACAAACTATCATATTTTTCATTATCAATTTTAATAATTAATGATCATCTTGTTTGTACCTAAAATAGCTGTAACTAATCGGTCATTTATAATTTAAATTTTTGATTTTTTTTAATTAAATCGTCAATAAGTATCACCACCACATTTATAAAACAAAATAAAAATAGAGTTAACCATTTAAAAATCCACCGCGTAAATATCGAGAATCGTATCTATAATTTTATTCTCAATCCTCATCGAATCAACGAGGATTTTGTTTGGGTTTATAAGCTTTAGATTGTTGGAGCTTAAATTTACACTCAGCAACAAAATTTATATACATCTATTTTAGATATATTTTTTTTATTTTTTAATTACACTCTATAATTCTCTTTGCTGTTTTAATTTTTTTTTTTTTTTTCCATTTCTCTGACACAAAAAAAAAGTAGTAGAAAAATATATACAGTTAATAACATTTTGATCATTAAAATTATCTTCTTTTTTTTTTTGAATAATTATCACCTAAAAAATTGAGAAAAATAAATAAAGCTAAGCTAATTTTTTTTTTTTTTAATTTTTTTACTCATTTCAATTTTTTTTCTATACACAATTTTTTATTTTTTTTTTATTTTTGTTGTAGATAATTATTCACAGTGTCAGCAACCCTTTGAGATTGTATTTTTTTAATTTTTTTAATATCACCCCGAGGTAGTGATAATGACACGGCTAACTGTGCTTCACACTTGTCATATTAAAAAAAAAAAAAAACGTGTACAACATTCGTCTTCTTTACCTTTATCTTTTCCATCTCACGCATAGTTTTCATAAAAAAGAAGAGTATTTTTTTTTCTGCTGACGCCCGAAGCGAATCTGCGATTTTTCTTTCTTTTTTTTTCAACACAGTTATACCCACGGTCATTTACAAGTTTTATAAATTTTATTTTTTTCTTTAATTTTCTTTTTCATTTCGTTTCGCGAGGGGAGTCAAGTGAATAGTATGAGAAAAAACGAAATGAAAAGGAAATAGCGTTGAGATTACCACAACTCAATCCTCCCATTCTCTCCTCCTCCCCTTAACTCTCTCTATTTTTTTATTTTTTCTACTCTCTTTTTCACTATTATTAGTTTTTTTTTCTCTTTTGTCGAGGCAATCTACTTAATCCAACATAGAAAAGTAAAAAATAAAAAAAATAATTCAAAGTAAGTTGGCAAACGAATAAGCTCTAAAAAAGCTCAAGTGAAATTTAACAAATTCTCTTGCACTGTCATTTCACATTAGATCAACATTCGCTTTGTTGTATCTAATAAAACATCAGTTATTCAAAAATTTTCATCAATTTTTTTTTAATACTTTTTTTAAAATTAAATCTAAATTATTTTTCGTTGAATAAATTATTAAAATAGATGAAAATTTTTGCAGCAAGTGTATATAAATAACAAAGTAATTTAATGAAAAAAAAGGTTGAAAAATAAAAATAGTAAAAATATTTTTACAGTAGTAACAAAACTTTTGAGGGTAGAAATTTTTAAGTGCCAAGGGTTGACATTTTATACGAGGTTATACAATATCGTTGCTTTTGTTTTAATGTTAAAAGCATCTTGGTCTATATCTCTCTTGAGAAAACTAAGCTCTAAAATATATCTTATACTTGTTTGACATCATCAAGGGGGAAAAATACTTGAAAAGTTTATTTTGTATATCAAAAATTTCAATGGGATATTCAAAATTTTTCAAAGTCACAATTACAAATACCCCAACATTATGAAAATAACTTTTAAAATTTACTTTTATTAATCACTTTTCTTGTTGGAAAATAATAAATATATACTCTAAAAATTTTTACAATGAATTTTATATTTTTTACTGTGTAAAAAGTTTTAAATAATTCAAAAACTCAAGGGATCGTTAATATTAGTTAAATCAACCCTTATCACTCGGAGAAAAGGTCTGTGAAAAAAAAAAAAACAAAATTTATAATTTATTTATCCGATAGATATGTTGGATAAATAAATGTTGGGAAAGAAATAGAAAATACTTGCTTTTTTCTTTAGTTGATTATTCTGATAAATGAGTTGGTTCATTGTCGTACGTCACTTGTACATATTCTCAACCGTTATTTACCTAAAAAGTTGTATCTGAAAGAAAAAACCTACTTGCCAATGAACAAGCTAGAGTAAAGGAAAACTTTTGAAGAAAAAAAAAGAGTCTTGGCAATTGTAAAGATATTTTTTTTCCTCCAAGTAAATAAGAATCAGAATGGTCAATAATTTTCAAAGTACGATTGAGTGAACATTTTGTAAATATTGGTTTTTGGTCTCTTCAACAGATCATTAACAAGAATAGAAAAAAAAATATTCAATACTGTTTTTTATTTGCTTGACCATTTCGATACAATTAGAAATTAATTTGCTATTTATTCATTTAATAGAATTTGTTACCTAATTAACTGTTGACTGGTGTTGTTAGCAGAAAAAAAAATCTATTGTTTTCGTATTAATTATTAAAATCAATTCAACCCTAAATTGATGTTAATTATTAAATTTTTTGTTTGTATTTGAGCTGAGTATAATTATTGATAATTAATTATTAACAAAAGAATATTTTATGATGTATCAATATTTTCATATGAAATATTGATGGATCAATATTCAATATACTTGTTGAGTAAATGAAAAAAATTCAAATTTGTTTTATTTTTAGAATAACAGAATAACAATACATGAATAATATATAGGTGTGATTTTTTATCGTGATATTGTGCTTTTAATATTAAAACAACATTCGAATATTATTATTCCCAAAGTTAAAAATCGATTTTAATTATTTTTTATATTTTGGCATGATTTGCAGACAAACGTCGGGATTTTCTCTGTAATATTACATATTTATTTTTTCAAAAATCTTTTGCACGTATTATTGATCAATATTAGCCGTTTACGGTTGAAAATTTATAATTAGTTTAATTTTTTCTTGGTATGATGTAAGAAAGTCAAACCACAAGTGCCCTGATTCCGAGCTTGAAGATGCTTACCAAGTAAACCGCAGATGTAGCTTTTCAACGAAATTTGCACAAACACAAAGTGATATTGCCCTAAGAGTATTCACAATATAAGTTCAAACACATTCACATAAGCATGCTAGTTTTTTTTTTTTTTAAATTAAATATTATACATTTCTCTTTACGCATTAAAGAAGAAACCGAAAAAATTCAAAATATAAAAAAACAAACCCATTGAATATCTCTTGAAAGTTTAAAATCTAATTAAAAATAAAAAATCTTGCCTAAAATATTTCAATTATTTTTGTTTTCCTTCGTAAAATGCCTATTTAAACTCTCTTCTGTGTTATATTATCTCTAATAGATGATAAAAATATCTGCAGATTTATTTTAAACCATAATACTCCTATTTTCAGTAGTATAGCTCTATATTGTGTCAGACGCAGGATAATCGATACTTACATTGAACATAGAGAGGTTAAATCTTGCCCAAAAAAAAACCAATGCTTGTGGTTGAAAATACCAGAGGTAGATGTATTTAGCTTGTAAAATTTCCACTAGAAAATAGGGGGCTCCCCCTCAAGAAAAGCTTTATTACTGATTTTTTATTATTTTCTCTCTGAGCTTTTTTCAACCCTTTCGAGTAGCGTTCCACTAAGAATAACGACAAAATTACGTAGTATAGAACAGTTTTGTATTAGCACACAAGTCGCTTTCTTTTCACATCGTCATGGACTTTTGTTCCATTATAACCACCCAGTAGGATACTATAGTTTTGATCTCAAGAACCCCATACTATATTTCTTTTTATTTTAAAATTTTTTTTTTAATTCTTTCTTTCTCTCACAAATTCAAAATCGTGAGTTGAATAAATTAAAATTCAAGCATGTTCATTTTAAAACTTAAAGTATAAATATATACCAACTTTAAGGCATTATTATTATTATTATTTGATTTTTTTTGATTATTATTACTGGTGTTTTATTTTTAATAAATTTTTCATTGTTTATATTCGGTTCATATACTATTAGAATATAAAATGAAATTTTATATTGAGTTTGTTATTGGGTGTGTGAGAGTGAGTGTGTTTGTATGAGATGCGGTCAATTTATTTATTGATTGGATAGTGTGGTGTAGAAGCCAGTGTGTATTGGAGTATATAAAATTGATCGATTGACTATGGCATGTTTCACAGATGAGATGCGTGAGAAAATAAAAAAAAATAATTATATTTTACTCTATTTATTTTTTAAGCTCATTGTAGGGTAGATGGAGAAAATGAAAAAAAAAATCAGCTTTGTGAACTTTTAATTTCACTGTCACGAACAGGAGTGATCCTTTTGAAAAACGAATAAAAATCTAGGGATATAAAGAGTAAAATAAAAACAAAATTATAATAATAATATTATTAGGAAAAAAAAAAAATAAAGTTGTGACGGGAATTGGGTTGATGTTGAGACCTGTGAGACACACTCGTGTAGACATTTCATTTTCAGTTGTGCACAGTGTTAACAATCCATAGACATTGTTCTTTTTGTTTTACTTTATATATATTTGAAGAAAAGTTAAACAAAAAAATAAAAAAAAAATAAAATAGAGTAAAAGAAAATTTTTTTAATAAAAGAAAAATAAAAATTAAATGAATAAGAAAAACAAAAAAAATATATAAATTTTTTTTTTTACTTTTATTTAAGACTACAATATTAAACTTAAAGAAAAGTTAGTTTTTTGCGGTGTTTAAAAGCCTCCTGTTATTTTTAATCCCTCTCAGGTATAACAGCGTAAAAAAAAAATTTATTTTTTATTAAAACATCAAACAATAGTAAATTGAGTTAAATGGAAATATTTTTATGATAATTATTATCAAATAATTATCGTACATTAATCCATGTATACGTTGTTGTAAAAAAAAATACATAAAGCTGTAATATAAAGCTAAAAAAAAACCCATAAAGCTTTTTTTTTTTTTCAAAAAATAATTATATAAAATGTTGAGAATTAAGCAAGAGTCACATGGCAAATGGCCATTCTAAACGTCTAATTTTTTTAATTTGTAGAAACAAGATATTTTATGATTTCGTCAAGGGTGAGCTTGCGACACCCTCTCTCTAATGTCTCGGATAATTATTTTTTTTTTTTTACAAAAGTTACGGTCTTTTAGACAAAAGTTTTAAAGACTTTTACTGTGTTGCAAAACAACATTTTTAATATTCTTTGTGAGTGTGTTTATTCAAAACTTGAAGGGTTTTTACACGACAAAATTTAACAGGTTACATTTAAATGTGTGTATGTTTGCAACTAAAACCAACACATTGCATATGTGATGATGAGAATGAAAATGAAATATAGGGATGGGTAAATACCGGCAAGCATTTAACCCCAGTAACGATAAATTTGTTTAAATTAAATTATAGATTATTATGGCAAGCGCGTAATAACCACTTTGGTGGGTAATGTATGGCGAGTATTATTAGCATAACGTGAGATTGTCTAGGCACCTGCTTCAACCCATATGTTCCTGTCGTGTTTGTCGATCTATTTGGCACACCCAATAATATTTTTTTTTATTTATTTTACTTTTGGGTAAATATAAATAGTTACTCTAATAGAAAAATTGTTTATACTTTAAAAATACATACGACACACTTGTCGTTTGAAGAAAAATAAAAAAATTACTTTCTTCATAATTTTTTTCAGTTTATATTTTTATTTTTAAAAAATTTTTTAATTAAATTATATTATTGTTAAAATTATCATGTAAATACCTTTAAAATTTCAGTCTCAAAAAAATTTTTCCTATATAAATTAACAAACGTTATAATAATAAAAAGTTTTCGTGAAAATATTTACCAACATAAAATTTTTTTAATAAAATAAAACATGAAAATAATAGTAAAACTAAATTCCTTGAATATTTAAAATAGCCGAGCTAATTCTGAAAAAAAAAACCGTTTAAAAATAGTGAAAAGAATGAAAAAAAAAGTAGAGTTTCTTAGGCGCGCTTTCATAATATGTCTTATCTCCGTTATGTTGATAACGAGAAAGCGCATGGAAAATAGGTAGGTCGCGTTAAATTGCATAGCTCATTTCAGAATGGCCTCGATATCTCTGGCCTATTTGCCTTTAGCATAGAAGGGCTAACAGGTCAAACCTATATACTTTTTTATTTTTTTTCCCATTCCATTACTTTATACAGATAAAAAAAATATATATGAGAATTTATTTTCATTCTGGGAAAAATGCCAAATGCTAACAGCGCGTTAATTTCCTTCAATATTTAACCACACATTTGAATTTTTAATAAACGTAAATATTTAAAAAAATCACATGTCATTATGATTATTATAAATTGCTATCAACATCAAAATAAACTATTGAAAAAAAAAAATAAATTAAACACATTAGTAAATTTCAATGTCGCAATTTATTTATTTATTTTTTTCTTGTTCAGTATAAATTTTAGAATTGAAAATAGATTTTTCAGATGTCGTTGAATTAACTTCCTGATAAATTGTAAAGAAGTAATTTTTTTTTAAAATTGTTTGATGTTTATTTCATCACTGTACTTGTCAGTTTGAAGATGTTATTTGTTAAAGAACATTTTGAAATTTATTTGCGCTTAAACTTATGATGGTTTCAAACTGTGTATGTATTTTATGGATAAATTAAATTAAGTATACATGAAAATGCGGGTATAAGAGAAAATAAAATTGCGCACAAACATTGTCCGAGTTTTAGTGTAGACAGAGAGACTCTTTCTCTCTGTGGTTATCCGAATTCTCACTGATGTTGAAACGTACTTTGCCACATGCATCCAAGCGATTCTCAACAAACTTGAAATTTCTGATCCAGTCTGTCGTGTTGTTATACTTTTCACTTTATTTATTACATATGTATGACCTTTCACATTTATAGAGCTTTTGTTATTAAAATTTCAACAGCTAAATCCATTTTGAGTTGATAATTTTTTTCTCAAATCATTTTTTACAAAGCTTTTTTACAAAAAAAAAATGCTTATTATTTTATTTTGTTACTTTTGTTTTGATATTTAGTTGTGTCGCGTTTTGAATATAAACAGATAAATTGAAGATAAATTTTCATTGTAAATGAATAAATCATATGAATAAATGGATAGAGGAATGAAAAATGATGTATGTAGTTCGTTTGTTGATAAGAGAATCAAAAAATATGAGTAAATTTAAAATAGCAATTCACTGTAAGAATTTTTGATGTATCATATGGAAGATGTCTCCAGGTCTTCTGTCACCTGGTGTATAAGTAACCCTCTCAAGTTGAGTAATGCCCTCCGGTAAAGAGAAACTGAATGAAAAATAAAAAATAAGAAAAATCGAAAATAACATATTTCACTGTCGAGTGAAAGCATTACTACAGAATTGTGTCGCAATTTCGCTATTTCACAGTGAGAATTTTACAGTTTTTTTATTTATTTTTCTTTTTTCAAAAATAGTACATTGGTAAATCGTGAAAATGTGCAAAAAATAAAACTACATGCTGAAAAAAAATTGAGTAAATCTAATGAAAAATAAAATGTATTTCAAATACACTGAAATATTAATTATAAAATATCATCATAAAAATACTTCAATAAAACTTTTCAAATATTTTTATATTTTATTTATTTTTGTTGTTTTTTTTTTTCACCAAAGTTATAAATTTATTGTTACAATTTTGCGTTTAACAACTTTAGTATATACATTTGTCTTTTTTTTACAATATCACATAGTCCAGTGACTTATTTCCGTTAAAGTTTTAACAAAAAAAATAAATAAAAGAGGCTGAACACGATAACAGTGCACTTTTACAGATTCAATGCTACTAAACACCCACGAGACTTATACCACCCAAATACATTTTCGTGTGACCAAAAATTATTTGCTTTTTTATCTCTGAAAAACAAAATAATCATAAAATATTATAATCGTATTGTAAAATAATTCTAAAATTAAGAATCAATACAAAGATATTTCAGCATGTTGATAAAATATATAATAGAAAACTACAATAGACTTTTTTACATCATTTTTTTTTTATTTTAAATGAAATTTAATATACACTAATATTGTACAAGGGTTGTTAAACATTTGTGATGTATATGTGTGTATATTTTCACATGTAAAATATGTACTTTGCATACATAACATTGGTAATGTCGTTGGTAGAATGCCTGGTATGTTCTCATGTGTCACAGAATGAATTCTCATACTGTTACATCCTGTCTCAGGTGTTGGTTTTAAGTATACCATTATGCATAATGTAGTCTTCACCCTTAAAATATACAAATATAACTAAACATTTTTTTATTCAACTTTTTATATTTACGTTTATTAAAATTATCATATTACAAATAACATCGTATAAATATTATATTAACAGCTTTCAAAATCGACGTCATATATTTGATTATTAATAATTACAAAAATAAAAAGATTTTTATGTTTATATTAAATTTGAATGATAAAAAATTTAGAATTATTTTTCTTGTGGTATTTTACGTTGGTTTAATGTTCATATATATTTTATATATTCATGCAGATTAAGGAAGTTTGCAATGTTTTATAACGTTGGTGAAAATGGGAGGGTTGCTTTTCTCTGGACCAACATTTCTACTGTACTTTCAACGGTTTTATTGCCAGTGACACTCGTATATTTCACGATAATACGTAACTACACCCTCGCGATACTAAAATCCTCCCACTTATTCTTTTCAACCCTCGAAATAAAATAAAAAACAACAAAAAACTATTCCCATTTATTTATTTATTTATTATATTTATCAATTTTATATATTTTTTTTTATCAATCAATTATTTATCAATAACAATTGAGTGAATAATTTTTTTGTTTTTTATTTTTTTAATATTTCTTTTTTGTCTTTCAATAACGTGATGGTTGAAAATTGATATCTACAAGTGTTGATATTTGAAACTGCTATATTTTAAAATAAAAATTACAATACAATAAATAAAAAATATTTATTGAAATGACATTTTATTTTGCACAATGATACATTGGCAATCAATAAATGTGATGAAATAATTTCATAGAAAGCTTTATATTTAAGTTGTTGTTTTATTTATTTACTTTTTTGTAAAAAAGTTATTTTGCATTGTGAGCAGTTGTTGTGTATGTAGTATAACTTTGAACAGTGCTGTCTATACAATAAACTTTGTGTCATGCTCGAACAATTTTAACCCAATTTACTCCCAAAAATTCTTTAGAGCTTAAACAAAAAAATTATGCTTGTCAATCACATGGTGAATTTGCCAGATGATTTAAAGCTGAATTGCCAATAGAAATTTAATTTATATTAATTAATTAGAGAATATGATATTGTCATATTTATTTTTTTGTTATTTTTAAATTATTATGAATTATTTTCAATTGTCATGTTATTTTAGTCGATCGCTATTATATTTATCCCGAAAATTTTCTCTAAATATTATGCTAATATATTTATGAAAATATCGTCAATTGTAACGATGCATTTTTTAAATATTTCGAGTGGAACATGGGCAATCACATTACCAATATCACAAAATATTCAACATTGTATTGTCGTTAAATTTCAGTCATATCAAAATGCAAATTTAATGAATTTTATAATAGTACAAAATTGTACGATAAGTAATATCAAATTACTCACTTTGTTTTCAACTCAAAAATTTTAAAATTTGAATATCCAACAAAATTTTTTAATATATAAAAATATCATGAATGTTTTTTGATGAAATATAAAAACAATCATAAATTTATTTTCAAAAGTTTAAATAAAGAAAAAATTGAATATCATAGTTGCAAGTTGAAACTGAGCCAGTAAACTATCATTTTCTACTGGAGTTTTAAAAAGTATTTCATTTTTTTTCTTAAAGTTTGCTTACTTCAGTGCCTTTCAGAGCTTTTATTTTCACTTACGCATTGCATCAATTGTCGTATACACATTTATCAAAGTACCAATTTATTTATTTTTTTAAAACTCGGGACTTGAAAATTCGTATAAATATATATACGAATAGAAAGATAAAATAAAAAATATATTTAAAACACTCAAACTATCTCACACAAACTTCAATATCATAAACATATAAACCTTTATTTTCAAAAGCATAAAATGAATCCTGTAGATAATTGTTATAACCCGAC
>JAPYYR010000432.1:0-73987 GCA_030523065.1 Aphidius colemani
CATATAAAGTATAAATGTTTAATAAAAATTTAATAATTATCCTAGAAAAATATAACAATTAAATAAGTTTTTTTTCATTTTTTTTTTTTTTTTTTTTTTGTTTAATTTTCATTCTACAAAAATATAGCTGCCTTTTTTCATTATTAATCTACTTAGCAATTATTTTTACAATGATTTATTGAATTAGAACAAAAATAATATAAAAAAAAAAATTAAATTGAAAAATATCAGCAACAAAAAATTCGATTTTTCTTAAGATCATCTTGAATTTGTACAAATGTTTTATTTTTAGTTTCTGGTACATAAACAAAAATGAGTATGAACGCTAAAAAACAAGCTCCAGAAAATAAAAAATAATTATAATGTTGTCCATAAGCATCACCAATAATTTGATATAATTTTGAAGTTATAAAACCAATAATACCATCAGATATTGTTAGGGCAGCACCCGCAATACCCTTGGCACTTGTAGGAAATAATTCTCCTATAAGAGCATTTGGTAATGTACCAAGACCAGATTGATAAAAAACTTGAAATAATATAACAGCAATTAATGGTAGTAAACTTAAAAATGATTCATATGATTTTTCATCATTATTTTCACCATCAATATGTAATAAATAAAATGCTAATATTGCTAATATTATTGCACAAAATGAACTTGATACATTAAGTAGTTTACGTCTACCAGCTTTTTCAACAGTTGCTGTTGCAACAACACCAGATATTAAACCAACAGCAAATACAATAATTGTTGCAACATCAGTATCAATCAATTGTATTTTAGATTTTTCAAATAATGATGTTAAATATTGCATTGTACTAAAATTACCACTCATTTGTTGTGCCATTATTAAACCGAATACAATTAAAAATGCTTTACGATTATTTGATGATAATAATCTGTTAATATTTTTATTAATACTATCATCATGATTTAATTTATTATCATTAATATTTTCACGTATTTCATTATACTTTTCTTGTGCTTCATTATTTGAACAATTTTTAAAAAAACATATTGCCATTTTAGCATCATCATAACGCTTTTTTTTAATAAGATAATATGGACTTTCAGGAAAGTATAAAAATAATATAAAAAATATTATTGGTATTGATAATAATATTAAATTTGTTGTCATATATGACGTCCATGGTGCAATGCAACATGTAAATAATGAACCAGTAAATACATTTATTGCAATTAATGTACCAAGTGCACCACGTATATTTGTATCAGCAACTTCAGATACATACATTGGATTTGTTGTATAAGACATACCAACACCTATACCAAGTATTATTCTCGATGCATATAATGAATAAACATTATTTCCAAACACAACAAATAACCAACCAATAGTAAAAAATATACTTGAACATAATAAACTAAATTTTCTACCAAAATAATCAGCAATAAATGCCCCTAAAAATGAACCAATCATTGCTGATATTTGTACAAGTGATACAATCCATGAAAATTCATCACGTGTTACAACAACTGGAACTTTATAATTTTCTATTTTTCCAGTTATACGTAATTCCATTGTTGTTGTCCATCCATAAACTGTACCAACAGCAACCATTGAAAGTGTTGCTAAAAAATTACATTTATAATTGAAGTATATAATTTTTAATTGTTTATTTATTTTTACTTACCAACTATTGCTCCAAGCCATTGTTTATATTGTGATTGATTTTTCTTTTCATCATTCTTGGGTAGCATCATAAATGTCTCTTCTTTAAATATTGTCCTTTTTGATTTTTCAATCTTTAAAAATAAAGTAAAATTATAAATTAAATTTAATAAATTTATTGTTTATGAATTTTAATTGTTTAGATAAATGCTTAAAGAGATAAATTGTTTTTTCTAAGAATAAAAAACTTTTAAATAGAAATTTTCTTTTATTTTTTTTATTTTAAATTTACCACGTTTAGTTCCATAGTTATTATAGGCACTCACACAAAAATAATTAATAATATTTGTTTATTAAATAAAAAATATGTCATCACAATTTACAAATACTTGGCAGACTCATTCTTATATTTTTTTCAATGATTATCATATTACAAAATTGTGTAAAAAAAACTATATGATTGCTGATTGTATCATGTTAATGTCATTGATACATAAATGTATGTATATAAAATATCACAAAAATAATAATACAACTATAAGGAAATTGCTCACGTGTATTTTAATAAATATGTACATTGACGCACTCATAAATACAACTGATATAAATATCTCTACTTTGACTGGACATTGTATTAATAAACTTTGAACATCTCATTTTTTTTTTTTTTGTAATTATTCTTTATGGACAACTGAAGATTCATTATAATTTTTAACGAATAAATTATGAATTTTAAAAATAATAATAAAACTAAAATATTAAAATTAATATTTTACTATTTTTTCAAAATTATTAAAGATAAAAAAATCATTTAAAACATAAAATTCTTAAGAAAAACAAAAAAAAAAAAAGAACTTTTTAAAATGAATTACTATTAAGATTGAACAGAGATAAATCGAATAATTTACAATCTTGCTAATGTTTAATGAAAAATTATGGAACTGTTTGTCATTTTTTTATCTATTAAAATATTTTGCAGTGTAAACACTTGTATACTTTTATATTAACATCAGTTATTCTTATCATTCAAATGTAATAATTTCATTGTCACACTATGCTATCTTTCAAGATAGTAACAGACATTTTTTAATTTTATTTTTTCAATGTTCAATATTACATTTATCCACAATTAAACTACAGTAATGTTTTTTTTTTTTTTTTTTTTTAATTTAAAGTAAACTTTTATGCACTTTAAATCATTGATAAGAGACTAGTTATCAGTTGGAAAAAAAAAATTCAAATAAGCCACGCGCAGCTTTCTAAATACACAATTAATTTTTTTCAATATATTTTTTTTATTATCAGGATTATTTAATACTCAACTTGATAATTATAAAGATAAAAATAATCAAATTTTAAATTGAACCTGTATTAACTTTAAAAGAATAGTTATGCGTTATTTTAGCTTATAAATATTTAGCGAATTATTACAGTTTATTTATCAAACAAACTGTTGCGTTTGGAGACAGGGTCAAACTGAGTATGGCTTTTTATAAATTTTCAAGTCATTAGTTATTAAATTACCTCATTAAAAAATTAATAAACATCTAAATTTGATACTGTGTTAGTTTTATAACTGATTAGTAAGCAAAACTCGTATGATTTTAATAAAATTGTTTCATTCGAATAGCTGATTTATGAACGAGATGAAATAATTGCATTATTGCATAATAATTTTATTGCAGGAAATAAAAATTTTAAATTTCATCGCATGTCATTAATTATAATTACCATCAAATTAACAATAAAAAAAATAACAATATATATTATTTTTTTTTTAATACAATAACTATTCAAATGACAAGGTGTTTTTTTTTTTCAAATTTTAATTCAATAAAAAATTCATTATTAATGACAAAGAAAGATTAAATATTTTAAAATAAATTTTAATCATCAAGTTATTAATTAATTAACTAATTTTTTTTTAGAAAATAAATTGTTTTTTTTTTTTTAAATTAAAATATATTTTAGCTTCCAAGTTCTTTTTAACTTACCGATAAATAAAAGCTGCAGTTATCGAGCTTTAAATTATTGGCTGGATAATGAATCAATCAGCAATGAATTTTATCACATAAATTAATTGTAAATATAAACAAAAATAAGTAATTTATTTTATTTTGATGTAAAATTAAAAATAACAAATAATTAAGCTTCCAGTATTTTCCACTATGAGTCGCTTTTTTTCTCATATTGTTGCCTCCTTTTTTTTTATTATTAACGCTGCTCGTTTTTTCTCTTTTTTTTTTTTTTTTTTTTTTTTTTTTTTTTTTTTTTTTTTATTTTTTTTTTTTTTTTTTTATTTTTTTTTTTTTTTTTTTTTTTATAACAAAATATCAATTTACAAAGCCGACACACACAAAAATAGGTAATGTAAACATAAAAATTTGTACTAAATAAAAAACATAACCCCAAAAAAATAAATACATAATAAGAAGTTAAAAAAAATGCATGTTAAATGTTTCTCCCGCCTTAAGTATGCTAATCAAAATATTTGATTTAATATTTACTATCACAAATTAATTAATAACAAAAGTATTTATTTGTTACTTTATTTATAGATCATCACAATGCCCGGTCGTTCATTAAGAACATATCAGCGAAAACACAAAAATTCACAGCCAATAACCTCGACAATTGTGAAAGCACCAATTCCGATTGATCCATACACAAGCAGTGACAATGATGATGATGAAGGTGGTGATGATGATGATGATGATTTGCAAAATGACATTGCAAAAAACACTGTCAATCCTTTTGAGACAACATTTGACAGAATTGCCAAAGACGTGAAGTAAGTTGTCAATGACGATACTATTGTTATAACACTTTAATTATTTCTCTGTCATCCAAAAAATAATCATAATAATATAAATTCAATATTAACAATAATAATATTTGTTCTAAATATTTTTTTATTTTATTATTTAACAGACTTCCACCGCCACCTTCTTTACCTGGTCCAGATGAATCATTTTTTAATGATAGCTCTAGTTTTGAAAATATAAATGATGATAATGACAATAACAGTTTTGGTAATATTCCTTGGGTTAATCCTGTCGTTAAAGTGACAAAAAGAAATGTTAATAAACGTAAAAACAATATTAATGATAACAATGATGTTCCCAAGATAAAAAAACCAAAAATAAATCTAAAAAATAAAAAGAATAATGATGATGATGATGATAATGATGTTGTTGTTAATGAATACAAAAAAAAAAGAACAACACGTAAAAAGGAAATAAAACCAAGTCCAAAGAAAACTATTAATAAAAGAGTGCAAAAAAATACGCTTGAAGATAAAAAAATAAAAAAATGTAATATTAAATTGATAAAATTCGACAATGGAATAAGTGTTATTGACAATAAATCAATTGAATCATCATCAGCAATAAATTTAAGTACAAAAAATCCAAGTATAACGACTCATCGTATAGAAAAAAAAATTAATTCACCACAAAAACGTAGATCAAATATTTCTGCAATAAGCAATAGAAAAAAATCTGTTATTATTAAAGAAATTAATGAAAAAAATAATTCTAAAACAAGTGTTCTTGGTGATGCAACAAACAATGTTTTTCCAGTATTAAAAAATTGTTCTGTCGCTGTTGTAAGGTTGGACACTCTGGCTACTAAACAAAATAATTTACATGATAATAATATTTCTTCAAAAAATGACGAAAATATTGATAATTCAACTAAACCCAAATTACCTCATGATTTGACATTGAGTAAAGTCAATACCAATAATAGAATTACATTTATCCAGCCAAAAAAATGTCATGTTAAATTAGTGAGAATTGACACAACATTAAAACCTGTAAATAAAGCAACTGCTATTGATTATAATCATTTAAATGTTGATGATAATATTACAACAAATGATCAGACACTTTTAAGTAGTACTCCTGTATATAGTCAAATAAAAAAACGACAAACAAGACCAAAATTATCACCCATTAATATTGATACAAATGGCAATGATAAATTAGATATTTTCAAAAATAATAAACAAGCTAAACCATCATCATTCCCATTGACATTAAAAGAAAGAAAAAAAACAGCAAATAAAAAAACAACATTTAAAGATTTAGTAAGTTATAATAATAATGACGCTGATGAAGATGCTGATAAAATTAATTTAGCATTAAAATTAGCTAGAAAGTCTTTTGATTTATCAAAATTAAAAGAAACTTCTATCCATGAGAAAAGTCCTGTTAGAAACATTATAAATCGTGATATTAATATTAATTTAGCTAAGAGATTGATAACACCGTTGAGTGTATCAATTGATGAGGCAAGATCACCTTTATTATTTGATGATTCATCTTATGGTGATAATAATGACCAAGAGCATAGTTCAATGTTGGAATCATCAGAATCAATGCAATCATTGAGATTACTTTCGAGTCCTGATACAAAAATAATTAATAAAAATGAACAAGAAATAATTGATACAAATGATTTAACAAAAAGTGAAGAAATAATGCAGCAAGATGAAAATAAATATGAGCAAAATGAAGATGAAAAGATTGAAGATACAACTGAAAACAAAAGTGTCGATGATGACACTGAAGAAGAACAAGAAAATACAATATCAATGCAACAAATTACAGACATTGAAACAGATACAACTGAAGAGCCAGGAGAAAGTTTTGATGTCACAAATAAAGTATTACAATCAAATGGAACTATTGATGATGAAGATTATGAAGAAAGTGTAATTGAATTGATTCAAAGTGATGCAGAAAGTGATAAAGAACAAATCATGGATGTATTTATTAATAAAGAAAACAATAATGAAAAACAATATGAAATTAATGAAGAGAGTGTCAATGACGATGAATCATTAGACTTGAAAAATACCCAAAATTCATCATACAATAATGAAAATTCTGTTGACAATACTCATGGCTATTCATCATCAGAAATAAATAACACTGACGATTTATCATCATTGCTATTGGAAAGTTCTCAGGGCTATCCAAATGAAAGTGATGATGTATTATCATCAATGGAAAATAGCACAAAACAATCATCAGCATTAACTGACACTGTTGATTCATTGAATGAATTTTTTTCTACAACAAATAATACACAAGATTCAAATTTATTATCACCAAACAACAGCAGTGATTCAATACAATCAGATAGCTCTCAAGATTGGCCAATTGAGTATGACGAAGCATCATCAACATCAACAGTAATGAATCCTAGAATTTCACACTCGAGAATGAATGATTTTGATGATTTATTAAAAACATCACCTGTCAAAGTCAATGACCAATCACATGATGATACATTTGATGAAAATATCAATGAAACAACAGCAAATGAGTCATATAATAGTATAATAAATCTAGATGATGATAATGACATCAGTAAATTAAATAAAAATACACCAAAAAAATTATTAATGAAAAAATATAATTCATTTGAGGAAGATGATATAATTGTAAGTGAAGTTAATAATAAAAAATTTATAAAAATAAGAAATTATTCAAATGAAGAAATAATGGAATTAAGTAAAAATAAATCAAAATTTAATGATGAATCACATGAAGATAATACAAATCAAATTGATAAATCAACTAAAAGTCCAATAAATTCGTATGCATTTGAACTGGATCATAATGCAAGCGATGAAAATATATACGATAAAGTATTCGAAGAAAATAATGAAAATACTTTTGAATTAAATAAAAAAAATAAATCAAAAAAATCATCAATAAAATTAAATAATAAATCACCTGAAAAAGAATATAAAAAAAATAAAAAATCAATAAAGTTTTCAGTAAAATCAAATGATATTTCAAATGACGAAAAAATAAATAAAAATAAAAAAAAATCATCAATAAAATCAGCTAATGTAGACGTTGAAAATAATAAATTAAATAACACGACATTAGAAAAATTACCAATTGTACTTTTAGAAAGATTGAATGATTCTGTTAGAATATCAAACAGAAAAAGAGATAAATCACGAAATAAAAAATCTGTATACTTTAAAATGCCTGAAGAAGATGAAGATAAAATTGACAATGTAAATGACATAATGTCAATTGAAAATGTTCACAAAATAGATGAAGAAAATGATGATAATGATTGTAAAGTAGTATATTTAAAACCTGGTAAACAATGGGCAAGATCATTATCAATATTAAATCAAATAAATAATAAAAAACAGGATATTAACAAAATGGGTTTTGGCAAAGGAAAAAAATGGAGACAAAGTGTTGCTGATGTTTACAATATGCAAAATGAACACAATACAACAAAAAAAACAGCAGATGACATATTTACAAGTAGAAAAATGATTGAAACATTAAATGAAGATGATGATTATGATGACAACAATACCAACAGTTTCATTGACTCATCAGATTCAAATAAATATAAAAAATTATCAACTTTAAATAAAAGAAAAACATCTGTTATTTTACAACCAAGAAGAACAACAATTTATAATCCTCGTGTTACAAATATTGATACAAATACAATTATTCCAAGTTCACCAAGAAAAGCACGTCAAATTGTATTTGAACGTTGTCAACAAGATGATTTTATACCAATATCAAATTGTTATACAGATAGTTATATTGAAAATTGTCGTAAAATTGGTGAGGGTGTTTATGGTGAAGTATTTATTTATAATAATAAAAATGATACATCTGTTATTAAAATAATACCAATTGAAGGAAATGAATTAGTTAATGGTGAACCACAAAAAAAATATAATGAAATATTATCAGAAATAATAATTGCTGAAGAATTACATAAATTAAGATTTAATGATAATTATAAAACAAGTGGTTTTTGTGAAGTTAAAAGTATTAAATGTTTGATTGGTAAATATCCAAATAAATTAATTGATTTATGGAATAAATATGATGAAGAAAAAACATCAGAAAATGATTGTCCAAGTATGTTTACTGATGAACAGCTATATATATCACTTGAACTTGGTAATGGTGGACAAGATTTAGAAGCTTTTATATTTCAAAATGCAACTGAGGCTTTATCTGTATTTATACAAATAGCATTAACTCTGGCAGTTGGTGAAAAATCATTAAATTTTGAACATCGTGATATGCACTGGGGCAATATATTAATTTCAAAAACAAAAGAAAAAATTATGTATTATAAATTTGATGATTTAGAGTTTCAATATTCTTGTCAAGGAATTAAAGTAAGTAAAAAATATTTTTTTATTATTTATTTTGTTTTTGCTTTTTTAATTATTATTAAATATTATATTTTATTATTATTTAGGTGTCAGTTATTGATTTTACATTGTCAAGAATAACTCACAAAGGATGTAGTATGTACAATGATTTGTCTCTTGATCCATCATTATTCACAGCTGTTGGTGAATATCAATTTGATGTATACAGATTAATGAAAGATAAACTTGAAAATGATTGGAAACGATATGAACCAAGTACAAATATTCTTTGGCTACATTATACTCTTGATAAAATGTTAACAGCTGTTCGTTATAAAAAACCAACAACCAAAATTCATCAAAAAACTATTGATATTATTCAAAAATTAAAAGATCAAATATTAAATTATGAAAGTTCATATCATTTTATAACAGAGTATAATTTAATGGGTCTAAAACGTTTTCATGTTTAACACTTTTTTTTGTCTTTAAATTAAAATATATAATCATGTTATTTTGTACTTGCGTTAACTGTATTTTAGTGGTTTATAAAAAAAATATAAATCATTTGAATATGTTGTTATGCATTGCCACTAAAATTAGCTAAAAATAGTCTTATTTTCATCAAAATAAGATACAAAAGTACAAAATATATATTTTTTATTAGAAAAAAAGAAATAATAATAATAGTTTATTAATAATTTAGTATTTTTGTAAATTATTAAAAATTTTTTCTTTTTTTCTTTCTACTGAAATGATATTAGTTTAAATAAACATTTATAAAAATAGCAATAGTTTTGTAATTTTTAATTTCAAAACATTTTTAATAACAGTCATTTGTTTTATACAAAACATAAAAAAACATGCATGTTAAAAAATTTTTAAATAAAATTTAGAGTTAATTAATATAAATTAAAAATAAAAAAGCACAAAATGACAAGTACAAATGACTCAGAAAGAGATAAACGTATTCGTGTTGTGCCCCTGAGAACAATGTTTGAAGGTTTTTAATGATAAATTAATTTAATATAAAAAAAATAAAGACATTTAGTTGATAAGTGAATATATTTTTTCTATATACAATCATGTGTAATTATTATATTTTTTAAATAGCTTATTGTCAAGCTCATCCAATAGCTGATATTATTGACATATATTTACTTGCATTTTCACAATTAAATAAATGGTTTGTCGAAGCAAAAGTTATTGATATGTCACGTGTTACAACAACTGATGCATTTTTATGTTTTTTTCAATTTCAAAAAAGTGCTATTGATTATGATGAATTTTTAATATTTCTTGATGATTTAACAGACATCAAAAAACTGGATTTAGATGATGTTAAATTTAAGTTACAAACATGTGTTAAACCAACGAGTAATGAAAATATTGGACCAAAAAAATAAAAGTTAATAAATATATAATTATTTTTTCATGTCTATATACAAGCTTTATTATTATTATTTTTTTTTAAATATTTATTATTTATATATACATTAAGCAGCAACATTATTAATATGTCATAAACTTTATCTCTTCATTGCTAGATATCATCACAATGATTCTTTCTTTTCACCAATATGCCAAGAATATAATTATGTTGACATTAAAATTGTCTTTCAAAAAAATAAACTAATTGAAAATAAATTTTGAATGACTAAATAAACATTCCTTGTTATTATTAAATTTAGTAAAGCCTATTTGAAAGAACGAAAATATTAATAAAACTAATCAATTAACCTTTTATCTTTTTTTAAATAATTGAGGTATTTTTTTTAATCCATTTTAAGCCTTCGTGTACATTTGCAAGACTAACACGAGTTAAAAAGTTTGCAATTAATTGATATTCCGGCATTGTTCGTCGACCACAAGCTGATGATGATATTGTTCTTTGAAACATTGGTGGTCCTGATATATTGTCATTACTTAATTTTTTATTTTTATCATTAAATATCATTATTTGTCGACCTTCACAGAGTACTTTTGTTGTGAGACACAAAAGCCATTGAAGAATCTTTAAAAAAAATAACAAAAATTAAATTTTAATATACAAAATTTAAAATAATTATTAATAAAATTAAAAGAAAAAATACAAACTTCATCACTTGATGGTAATTTATTATGCTTATTGAACCAAGAACTTGGAGCCCACAGATGTAGATGCATTATTGTTGATGCCAATTCAACACTTAATCGCTAAAAAAAATAATATATACCTATATAATTGCTAAAACATAATAAACACATGTTAAACAATAATAAAGTTATACCTTGTAAAGACTTTTAGAAAGAATATTTTTAACAAGAGCAGAAATAATTAATGGTACACCATCAGGAAGATCTGGTAAATCAGCATCACAATAATTATGATTAAGCAACATCGGTTTATCTTTAAAATTACCATAAAATGGATTTTTCATTCCAAATAATTCATATGCAATTGTTCCAGCAGTCCAAAGATCAGCTTTAGTATAATTAATTTTTGTAAATGGACCAGGTTCAGCATTAAATACTTCTGGTGCCATTAATGCTGCATTACCACCTTTATCAACATCATGAGAATTATATGGTAAATAAAGACCATGATTTTTATCAGCTAAACAACATCCAAAATCAGTTATTGACAATGATGGACAATTATCAGTATCATCAGTTGTGTCAAGTAGTATATTATCTGTTTTTAAATCTCTATGTGCAATACCATGAATATTCATATGAGCAATACCTTCTAATAATTGTGCAAATAATAATATTGATTCACGTATATTTATTGTTTGATTTTTTAAATAATCTTTAAGAGTCATATCATATCTTTTCATTAGTAAAAAAAGACTCATATTTCTTCCTGATCCTTCTGGATTGAGTCGTGATGGTAATGCATCAGGATAAATTTTTGTTGAACCTGGTAACATTGGAACACGATCAGCAAATACAAAATACATATCAACAATATTTGAATGAGGTGGTAATACACGTTTATTATTAGCCATTCTTTTTTCCCAATCAGCTATTTCATCAGCTTGATGATAGTTACGTGCTGGTACTGTTTCACGATACATTGCTCTTAGTATAGTCAATGCATTTGATTCAGCATCATAATTAAACATCATTTTTAATGCATATGGAAATTTTGATAGCTCTGTATCATCTGTTTCAATTATTGGTACATCTGGTGATGATATTAACTGTGATTGTTCTTTAAGACGTGCTGAATATACAACAGCTGAACATCCTTTTGATATTAGTGGACCAATTATAAAATTTTTCAAACTTGTTGATAATGTGTTTATTGAATTTTCATAATTACGATCATTTGATGGTTTTGTCCACTGCATTTTTGATACAGCTTCCTGTAATTATTATAAATAAATAGAACAATCATTTAAATAATTTTAAGATTCTTTAAATTAGAAAAAAAAACGAAAACATACTCTAATTTCCCAACAAACACCTTCAAGTTCATCATCTTTTGTCAAGATTCCAGTACCAGATGCTAATGACACACCAACAAGTGCAAAAAATGGTGCTGAATCACCACCCATTAATCGACGACATGCTTTTCTTCGTAAATCAGAAGCAAGACTATTTGTAACACGTTTTAATATATTATCAACAAATAATCTTCTTGCTTGAGCACCAAAATATCCAAGATGTGTTGTACTACTACTAACACTGTTGGTAACAGCATTGGTGACATTGTTGGTGACATTACCCTGAGGCAACGGGCCCAGGGATTTATCTACAATAATAATATTATAATATTTATCATGACAATTTAAATAACAGTAATTTTTAATAAGTAAAACAATTGAATGACACTTACTTACTTGCCCAACGTGTATTTTGACAAGTTGGGGTCTTGTATTGTTTTTTGTACAGTATGACTCGTTATTACGTAGAGCATTAAGAATAAAACGACCATTTTGAAGAATACGCTGTGTAATTATGCGAATTGACATGCCTGATTGTTCTTGGGCTGATAATGCCCAATGGGCAAGCCCAATTTCACAAAATAATCCCTTCAGTATGATTCAATAACTCTTAATATTTATTCTGTTTTTTTGTAATATTTTTTATTATCATAAAAGTTCATTAATTAATCAAGTTTTTTTTTTTACTCATTATACCTTTACATATATGCAAACAACAACTGCGTCACTTGAAATATCACTGAATATTACTGACTGTTACTGACTAAATTCGAGATCATGTGTGATCATCTGGTATCATCATAAAGTCTAGGCTAACGGAATAGAAAAAAAAAACATTTTGATAGATAAATAAAGTGAGATAAAGAATGAGAGAGAGAGAGGAATATGATAGCAAAATTCAAACTAGTGTCACTTAAAGCTAGCTTTAATATTATTTCTTGGACCTATAAGGATTATTACTAAAAATTATTTATTTATCATTATAATCTTAGCTGGTTAATACAACAATATTTTTTATAATAAATAAAACTGTAATTGTTTTTACTAGTAATTTGTTTGTTTGTTTACCTTTAAGGTTATAACAATTTAAGATGAATATTTTTGTTTAGATAATGGATATGACAACAAAGGAGCCAACAAAAGTGGTGAAATTGGACCATCATGTCAAGAAAGGGGTGTGCACAACAAGACCACCTTATAGACAAGGAAAAAAATTAACAGCTGTAAAGGTAGCATTGTATCCTACTCAAATAAAAATTTAAATATACTTTTAAAATTATTTATAAAGCTGACAATTGTTTTTTTTTTTTTTTTTTTTTCAATTGTTATATTAATAATAATTATTGTTGTGAAATTAGTACGTTTCCTTGACAATTTAGAGTGGTTAACAGGTTTATACAATCAACGATGAGTCTCAACATATTATTATTTGCGGTGTGCCAAAAGTTAATTTAAAAGATGACGTTGAAAGGATTTCTTCATCTTATGGTGTTATTAAATTGATTGAACATCTTCCTGATTATCCATCAGAAGAATTTACTGATACATTTCATCTACGATATGAAAGAATTCAAAGTGCAAGGTATAATAAATATGTTTAATTTATTTTAAATGGAAAACAATTTAATACAATTTCTTTTTTCTATAATTTTTAGAATAGCAAAACGTTTTTTAGATAATAAAAATTTTTTTGGAGGTATTCTTCATGTTTTTTATGCACCAGAATTAGAAACTATTGCTGAAACAAGACAAAAATTACATCAAAGAAACAGAGAAGTTGCTATAAGAATCAAAAGAAATCTACAAGATGCAAAAAATTTACAAACAAATGAATTTAAACCAAAGTAATAATTTATTAATTGTTAATATTATTTTAATTAAATTATTAATTGTTTTTATTTTAATTGTAGAGCTCAGTATCATAGACAAAAAAAATATCCAACACTTCCATTGACTGAAGATAGACTGTCTAAACAATATCCTGGTGAAACATTTTCTTCAATAAATAATGGCATACCTAGACCAATTGATCCACGACCTGTTACTGAGCCAAGTCTTCCAGGTACTTCAAATAACTACACGTTTCCAGTAACAACAAAAAAATCAGAATCTTCTGGTGTTAAAAATTACAAAGGTCGTCATTTTCATAACACACCAACTGTCAAAGTAATTCGACCAAAGTTAATAGACACAATGAAATTAACAAATCCTATTAATAAACAAATTAATGAAGAAAAAAAAACAAATGTTTATCAAGCTATAAAAAAAGTTGACAGTGGAATTAATATCAAATTATTATCAAATATTGATAATACAAAAAAAAGAATAGTCATTAAAAATCCAAGGTAACTTTTATAAACAAATTTAAATTATTCTGCAATTATTATTTATGTTTCTCTTTTATTTTTAGTACCACAAGTTTAATAGAACCCATCAATGACCTTCAGTCATCAATAAAGCTAGCAAAATCATCAATTCGTGAAGCAATGCAACAAAATTTAAATAAAAATAAAAATTAATATATTATTTTCTTGGTTTTTTTTTTCTTACATTATTTATTTGTAAAAAGAAAAAAAAATTATTTCATAGAATACAATTATCCATCATTGAATAAATATCTTAAAACATTTAAAGTACAAAAAAAAAAATTGATTATGAATTTTCAATAAAACAACAAAGCTGTTGTTGATTAAAAAAAAAAAATAATAATAAAATTCAGTCGTCAAGTTGGCACTGGTTACAACAACAAATGAAAATTAAACTAATAATTATTGTCAAGCACTCAAACAATTGTCATGCATCAAAAAAAAAAACAAAATAAGAATGAAAAATAAACTGATTAAATGATGATAGACATATCTGGATCCCATGTTGTTGCATTTGTTGAATTTTTACCTCTAAATCTTTTGGCATTTGGTGGTGTATTTTCTTGTTGATGATTACTTAATGCCTTATTTCTTAAAAATTGATGAGGTGATTTACCAAGTTCAATTGACTTTGTATTATTTGATCTATTACCAAGTGGTGTACGACATTTTGGTGCTTCATCTTTAAAATCATCAATAATTGTTTTGATATCTTTTTTTAGAGATTTAACTTTTTGTGTTTTAACAATTTGATTGTTAACATTATCCTCAGCAATTGACCATTTAGTAACATCTGTTTTTGTCGATGAAATAACACTATTGTCATCAAATTCAATAATAATTTCTTGTGAATTTTTGATAGCTTCACTTGGAATAATTTCAGTTGGCTGAGGTGATGTTGAATCTCTCCAAACACGAATTTTTCCTACAATTTCATCAGCAGTTTTAACGTCTTTTTTAACATTTTCTTTCAATTGATTATCAAGTGATTCTTCATCAATAGTATCATCAATCATTGTTTCTTTTTTGGATGATTTTAAATTTGGAATAACAGTTATTTGTTCTTCATAAATACTGTCATCTGAACAAATGCTGTCACATGAATTATTATTAATTTGAGATGTATTATCAACAATATCAGAAACATTTAAACGATCAACCAAATTGACTGGTTTTTTAATAACTATTTCTGGAAGTGCCTGAATTTCAGATATATTCATTTGATTTTTAGTTTCACAATATGACATTTTAATATTTGAATTATTTTTTAAATCAATTGAAGTTTCATGTTCATCAGATGATGAATGATCAAATGTATTTAATTTTAAAATTGGTGTTCTATCAAATGCTGTTACTGGTGATCTTGGATCAATGGTTTTTGCATCTGGTGTTAATTCATTTGGACCATCTTTAACAATGACAATTGGACTGATGTAATTTGTCACTGGTTTAACAACAATTGGAGTTCGTTGATGTTCAATATTTGGTGATCTTGGATCAGGAATAGTTTTTGTCACTGGACTTGTTGATTCAATGTTGTCAAAATCAGTTTCAAGATATTTTTTAGTATGAAGATGCTTGGGCAATGCTTTGGCAACATAACAAGGTACTCCTGGTGTTGTTGAAGGCTTTAAAATATAATAAATAACAATAATTAAATTGCAGTCATGTAATCATTAAATAAATATTAAATATAAAAAATAAAATACCTCAATTGGAGTTCTAGCAATACCACTGGTTGCTGATCTTGGATCAATCATAATTTTTTTAGATTGATTAACAGGAGTACACATTTGATTTGTAATTAATTTATCATCTTGTAAATTATTATCAATCTTTGATAAATCAACACTTTTATCACCATTATAAGAAAATATTTTACTTGTGTAATTACCCATGTTAATTGTCTTGTATCAAATCAATTTATAAAATAGACAATTTTAATAATTTATTCAAGTTATTTTGTAACGGTTTTTCTTGACTACATGCACAATGTGTTTTTTAATCTACAACAAATAATTGATTGTTATTATTACGTTTGTTTAACAACAATAAACCTTAAATAGATTTAGAATAAGTTTAATTTATTTATTTTATTGTTAATTTAATAAAATGAATATCGGCTTACTAGTAGAGTTTATTATCAAAAGCTTGCTCAAGTTTTAAACACACACCGTATTTACAATTATTACACAAATAAAATAAAAGTAAAAAAAAAAATACAGAATCCTTATGTGTGTGTTTCTCTTCGTTAATAAATAATAAGCGCCATTTTATATTTTTCAGCCAATAAAAAATTAGAAAAACCGTTTGCTCCATTTGGTGCTGCACTCTTCTGGCTGATGTTTATACTTTTACTTGTTAATAACAATATTAATAATAATAACAGCAACAATAACAATAACAAAATAAAATACATCTACTAGAGTGAGGTTTTAAATATTATTTTGTTATTGTTTATACGATAATTATTAATTAATAATGAATAATTCAAAAAAAATAAATGTAAATCATTCATCATTAATTGGTTTAAAAGCAGAGCTACTTAGAAAAAGAGCTGAAATTGATGATGCAAAATCATCAATAAGTGATACAACAAAAACAACATTAAAGCCAAAAATAAAAAATAAAAAAAATAAAATAAAAAAAGAAAAAAAAGATGATAAAAATGATGATGAAATTGAACTAGAGGATGTAAGTACATTAAACAAATCAAAATACATGTTAGAAGCCAAATCAAGATTGTATGAAAAATTAAAGAAAAATGGTGATAAAGATCAAATGTATTTAGTAGATTTTTCAAATAAACCAGAGTCTGAAGATGAAGTTTATAATGATGATGATGATGATGATGATGACGATGAGTATGATGATGTTAATTCTGATCCTGAGGAAGATTGGATAGATTATACTGATTGTTTTGGCAGAACAAGAAGATGCCTAAGACGAGATCTTCCTACAATGAAAGAAAAAGACAATTTGATAAAGCAAGAAGTTGTCAATGATCCAACAGAAGATGCTAAAATAAATGAAAAAGATGATGAACAACCACAGCCAGATTTAATGGCTCCACCAAATGAAACAAATATTGAATTGATGAAAAAAAAATGGGAAGAACAAACTGAAAAATTATCTTATAAACCTGATATACATTATCAAGATATATTATTTGATGAAGCAAGAACTCATGGTGTTGGATATTATGCATTTTCACAAGACGATGAAGAACGTAAAAAGCAACAAGAAAATTTATTAAAATTAAGAAAAGAAACTGAACAAAAACAAAAGGAAATTTTAGAAACAAAAGAATTAAAAGAAAAGATGGAAAATAATCGTTTAAAAGCTGCACGATTACGAAAAAGAATAAGAGCTGGTTTACCAGCAGAACCAGAAGAAGAAAAAGAAGAAGAAGCAGCAAAAGAACCTTTAAAACATTCAGAAGATGTTAAATTACTAGAAAGCTCAACTGCCATAGCTGATGATTCTAAAAAATCTAAAGAACTAAATGAGGAAAATTCTTTGTTGGCAATTGAAGATAAAGTCAAAGCATTTGGTGAACTACTTGGTAAACGTCCAAAGTTCCGTGAGTTATCACAAGAAGAATGGATTCATAAACGTCGAAAAGACAGATTAAATGAATTTGCTCCAGTTTATGATAATTTTAAAAGTGGAGGACACTTAAAAGCAACAAGACACAATCAAATTATTAAAAGTGATAATAATACAATTGATCCAATTAGAATAAATGCTGGTGGACCAGAACCAACAGATATGTGGGAATGTCAAAGTAAAGAAGAATCTGATGATGAAAATGATTTAAATTTTGTTGGACCTGTTCCACCACCTTTACCACCTGTTACTTCATTTGATTCTCCAAATCCTGTACTTATTCCTCCTATTGAAATACTTTGTTCAGTTCCACCGCCACCAATTAATTCTACAATTTCAAGTCAATTATTTTGTCCACAAAGTTCTGTGATAGCTGAAGCTAATGATGATGAAGACAGTGATGATTCTGATGTCATTGGACCAATGCCACCTCCAAGTATTAATGTTGACTCTGTTTTTGATATACCTCTACCAGCTGTACCACCACCACCACCACCATCGTCATCATCAATATCAACAGATACTGACAACCAAATTTTAAACGATGATAAAATATCAGCTGGTCTAAAATTTTTAAGACAAAAATTTGATAAAAAAAACAACAATTGATGTAATATTATTAATTAATTATTTTTTATTTATATAAAAATAAAGTTTAATTTTTTTGTTGATAATATGCAATGGAGCAAACTTTAAAAAATATATAGTTTATTTTTTTGCAAATACTTAAGGCTTGTTTTTTATTTATTTGTGTTTAATGATCCTTTCGTTTTTTTCCTTTACGTTTAATTTGAATTGGTGGACTCGATGTTTCGTCTTGTTCAGTTAGACTTCCACATGAGCTATTTAATTCAATACCTAAAATAATTATTAAAATTTTATTATTATAAGTAAATACTTTAAAAAGTAAATATTATTTATTTAATTTATACTAACATGGAAGATCTGTAGCATCTAGTGGTTTGTGGCATTTAAAACATTCGAGCATACCAGTTCTTTTTTTAGATATGCTAAGACAATACAGGTGATGAACAGCTTGACAATTTTCACATCTGTGGCCCTGGATAATTCGTTTTTAAAAAAATGTATCAATTTTTATTGAAAAAAATTAAATTTGTTTTGTTTTTATGAAACTTACGTGAAATAATGAACGACTGCATATTGGACAAATGTAAAATTCATCTTCATGTGATGCACGAAAGAATGGCATCAATTCAATGGTGCTTCGAACACCAATGTAAATATGTCCATGCTAAAAAAAAAGTTTGAATGAAAGTATATGAATGATGTCATTTAAATAATAAATAAAAATTTAATTGAACATTAATGAACCTTTGATGACAACCATTTTGATGAAACCATTTCGGCAATTGTTCTTTCAGCTTCAGCATGAGAAAGTTTTGGTTCTAAAGTTGATTGAAGATTTATAGCATCAATACTCGAGATGAAGCCATCATCAGAATCAAGAATCTCTAAGAATATTGCTCTCAATAAATCCAATTGTGCTTGAGTATACTTGGACTGATATCTAAACCAAATTAACACAAAAAAAATTAATAATCTTGTGATATTTGTACACATAAATTGTCATTCAATAATTCTATTTAAATACCTCATTTTTTCATCTTTAATTGTCGGTACAAATGCCCAAAATATTTCACCAGTAAGTTCATCTTTACCAGATTGGATTGCCATGTTCATTGATGATAAACTATCGTTTATTTCAGTTATATACTTAACATGACTTCTCTCATCTGTATCAGAAAGTATAGCTAATTAAAATTGAGAAAAAAATAAGCATCAATAATAATTTACCAAATATTCGGACACACTCATTGGAAACTTCTTGATCACTCAAAGCTTCATTGTGCATGATAACTTGAAGAAATTGTTGCATTCTTAATGGCGTTGAAGGCATTTTTAAGTTACAATATTTATCAAGTTTATTGGTTAAACTGTGATACAATTAAATGCATATATATTTATAAATTGATAATGTTCGTTATTATATTGTTGAAACTTTTCTTTGTTTTCATATAAATGTCGAATGATGTTTTCTTTTTTTTTGAAGGAGGGATCACATGTGTTTTGATGTCTTGATAATAAATAATAATAAAAATAAAAAAACTTGTTTGTGCTTGTTGATATAAGGTGTACCACATTCAAGAAAAATAAGCACCAAGGAAATAACTAAATCAAATTAACGTCATCTCTTTCTCTAGTTATGTATAAAAAAAAAATAACAACAACATCCCCCTGAGAGAAAGAGAGAGATAATCTCACTGTCACTGTCACCATCAGCTGTTTGATAAATTTGATGATTAATTTTGCATTTTAATCAAAATAATTTGCAATAAATAAATATAATCTATTTTACCAAGATATAAAATTACAACTGACATATTACAAAAATTTTAACCGTAAGTATTATTCTAATAATAATTCAGAATTAATTTATAAGTTGTAACGTAATAACTGATATTTAATCCACCGGTGTCAATATCTACGACGCAATAACAATTATACTTTATGTTTTACTCTTAATAAATAAATAAATAATTTTTTCAAGATGAAAGTCAACAGTTGCTGTTGTTTGGATCTCCGTACAGGAACAATAATTATTCTAATATTAAATATTGTAAGTAAATTAAATAAAAAAAACTATAAAATTAAATAACTCATGAATAAATTTTTTGTTTGTTTTGATAGATTCAGTACACTGTTCCAAGACCAGCATTAAAATATTTATCAGATGTTTCAATTATTTTTCAATATCCATCAAATGGTACAATTGTCCAATATCAATTCAATGACTGGGCATTGTTGGCAATGATTATTGGATATGTTGTTTATGGATTAACTCTTTACGGTGTCATAACAGTCAGTTAATTTTTGTTTTTCATTAAATCAATGATAACTTTGATGAGACATTAACTGATAAATTTTTTGTATTGTTATTTTTCTAGAGAAAACCATCTCATATGATTGTGTATCTTGTTTTATCAACTGCTTACACATTGTTCTTTTCTTTTGTCACTATTTTATTGGCATTCAGTGTCATCAAGTATCATGCTGAAGACGCAATGGGATTTTCAATATTTATATTGTTCTTTGGTATGTATTTATTAACTCAATTGTTAATTAATTTTGTAATGAATGATAATGCTTTAATTTTTTAAATTTCATTTCAGCAATAAATGTGTATTCACTTCTTGTTGTGTACAGCTATTACAAGCATTTACGACAAATTCAAACAGGTGAAACAAGAAGACTCGTTGATAGATATGGAGCAACTGCTTAATTTTTTCTTTTTAAATATTATATTATAGATTAGTTGATACAGTAGAATAGAAAATAATATTTTAATATCAAAATAAATAATCATCATTAATTATTATGTGTGAAATTAATAATCAAAAAATAAAATTTCCAATTTACAATTGACAAGACTAAATAAACCAACTTAATTAAAAATTTGGGTTTTTTTTTATTCTATATTTATTATTTCAAATTTAATCTAATTGTCTAAACAAATATTGTTTAGATACAAACACATACCAACACAAAAAGGAGAAACACACAATCATAGAAAAGAGAGAAGGAAAAAAAAGGGGAGTTGCAAATCGCCGCGTATTTTTTTTTATTCCATCATCATTCATCCATGATTCAGTTATAACGTTAAAATGGCGTCGAAAAATCAACGTTGGCTTGTCGATTCGGGTATTTTAAGAAAAAAAAATGTCGAAGAAGAACCACAGGAGCTTCTGGTGTTTGGATACAGCTGCAAATTATTTCGAGACGATGAAAAGGCGAAAATGATTGATCAAGGAAAGCACTTGATACCATGGATGGCTGATAACACGATGAAAATAGACAGGTCCGTTTTCTTAACCTAGAAAAAAAAAAAAACAATATCAACAATCACAATGTACACACACTGTAAAATAATTGCTTTTATCTTATTTCTTCTTTCAAAAAAAAAAAAAAAAAATATATAAAATAATATTAATAATATATTTTCAAACAAATTCCAAAAAAAAAATTTATCTGCACCAAGACGTTGTTTTTAACAAAAACAACAGGGCAGATTAAGTATAAAAAATAAAAACAAAGGAATAAAAAATACCAAGAGCAAGGACGAAATTAATTAAGTGGAAAATATATAAACTTTGGCGATTTAAATGGTGTTCTCTCATTTGGACATGAAAATTCGAAGACTGTGTTTAAGATTTTCGCAGGTGATTTATCATCAATACAGCAATTGGATCAATTGGTCATCTCCAGACAATCATTATCCTCATTTTGGGATACTTGGGACATTACCCAGGAGCAAGGTGAGACACAACGTAGAGAGAAATGAATCAAAATGCAATAAAAATTAATAAATATGCCAAAAGATTATTCGGCAATAAAACATTAAAAGCAAAATTAAAAAATAATAATAAAAATATGCTGATTGTCGTAAACAATTTTTAATCAGCCACTGGTATGTATAGTCACTGAGTTGATAAGCAATTTGATCATCAAGCCAGTGATCATAAAAATTATTAAAATATGATTTTTTTTCATTTTTCTATTACTTAATTTTTACTTATTACACTTTTAATTTTAAGTTATTTTTTTTTTTGTGCAAAGTATCTCATGCTTTTTTCATAAAAATTTTTATATTGATAAAATAAAATTAAACAAACAAATAATGATCATAATAACAACAACAATATTTAGTAATTTAATAAAAAAAAATATTGAAAAATTTTATTAACTATCCAATATATAGCCCAGGGGAAGTTAATTTATTCATTTAATTTTATTTTTATTTTCAGATGCTGAGGAGAAGGAAGAACAATTTATTCATTTGAATAAATAAATATTGTTTAAAATTTTAATATTTATTATAATAACTAATTTGTATTTAAATGTGTCCTTCAGATACGATGGACGTGGAGCACTTGGAGATCTTAAAACTCATGAGCCACCATCTGGTGGTTTTGATCTAAGGACAATACTAACTGAGGAAGAACTCAAGGTAGAACAACTTTGTGATGAGGAGAGATATCGGTCATTGTACAATAATGATGCTGAAGAATCAATGTATCATGGTAAGTTCATTGAACAATATTAAAACCAATAGACAACAATACTTGAATTAACTGTTAATAAATATGTTTGTTGTATTATATTTTTAGAAGAAGAAATCAAACGTTTGCATCAAGCACTTGGTACTGATAATACATATGGACAAGTATCTTATAATTATGATGATCCAGATAGCCAATCAGCAATTGGCGAAGATTCGCAAAGTCCAAAAGCATCTGATGGATCTCAAGATGATGATGATCAAGCATTTGTATTACCACCAGAACTTGAAGCACCTGAAGGAATGATTTTGGTAATTATTTATTCATTTTTTACTTGTTTATTATGTTGTTAATGATGGTGATTTTATTATTTCATTTTTAAACTTTTTTTAAACAGCCAGATACTCAAAAGTTAAATGCAATTATCACCAAAACAGCGACATTTATAAGTCGTCAAGGTAGTCAAATGGAAATATTGATAAAAGCTAAACAATCAAATAATCCACAATTTTCATTTCTATCAATTGATGGTGTATTAAATCCTTATTATAAACTTGTCTTGGAGGCGATTAAAAATGGAAAATATAATCCTGATAAAGAGCCTGAAAAAAAAGAGTCTGGTAAGTTTATAATAATATTAATAAGTTTATAGCTATTTTGTTATATTCATTGAATTAATTCTTAAAACTTTTATTATAATTGTTTTAGAATCTGAAGAATCTGATGATGGTGATGAGTCTTATCTTCATCCTAGTCTTGCATCATCACTCTCAAAAGTTGAAGCGGTAGGTTATTCATAATTTTATCAATTTTCATCGATAGATAATTAATTTAATTTTAATAATGTCTGTAATTTGTTTGGTAAGTGTGGTGTTCAAGGCTTTGCAAACATTTAAAAATCTCACAGTATATCAAAGGAACAATACTTACTAATATAGTAATCTATCTAAAATGATCCTTTGATTTGTGTGATTATTGTTAGAGAAATGTGTTGAAATGTACACTTAATTGCTAATTTATTTCTGATATTATTTCTGTTTCCAGGGCTGGTTCTGGTATGCACTTGGATCAACTATCTTTTGGCACTTAGTTTTTCATTTAAACAAAAAATATATAATCTCAAAATTTCGTTTTAAAATAAAAATAAAAAAAACTTATAATATAAATTTCTATAAAAATATCTATTTTGAGATTAATCTTTTGATACTTGTTGAATGATTATACTTGGATTTTTCTATTATAATTAAAATTCATACAAATATTACTAGATTCATTGAGCAGTTGAATAATTATAAACAAATATAATTTATTGAATTACAATGAAAAGTTTTAACTAATAATTTTTTTTGTAATAATTTTTTTCCCACAGGCACCCAGTATACCAAGCATACAGTACAAACCATCTGAAAATTGTGCCTATTCAATGTTGGTGAATAAAATAACTGGTAAACAACAACCTCCACCATCGGATACTCAAATTCCAGTACAACAAGTTCCACCACCAGGATATTATCCTCCAACTCCAGTAAGTATATTTAATCTGTTATTTATTTAATTATTTTTTTGTTTTGAACTTGTCTGATAATTATTTTTATTTATTTTATTGACGTCATTATATCAATAGCTCTTGAGACATTAATAACAAGTTTATTTTGTATTACAATCAATGATAAATCGATAAATTGCTGATATTTTAATAAACACTTAAAAAGAAAAAACATGTAGAGAGATTATAATGAATTAATTTTTTGTTTAAAGGCATATCCAACGTATCCACCAGTTCCTCAACAGTATATTCATGGTCCAGTTATTTATGGTGCCAATGGACAACCAATTCAACAATCTCCAGTTGTGCCAATGATCAATGCAACAGTACAATCAGAATGTATTACAACACCAGGACCCAAAGAATCACCAGCACCACTTGTACCTTATGGTCCAACACCTCCAAAACCTCTAACACGACCATCATTTATTGTACCACCAGCTGATGTACAAATAATCATTGATAAAATGGCAAGTTATGTTGCTAAAAATGGACGTGATTTTGAAGCAATTGTCAAAGCAAAAGGTGATTCAAGATTTAATTTTTTGGAGTTATCACATCAATATCATGGTTATTATGTACATAAATTGACGATAAATGAAGGTGCTGCAAATTCAAAAGTATTAACTGAAGAAGAATTAATACGTAAACAAGAACCAGAAGAAGAAAAGTTAAAAAAAATTGAATTACAAAAAAAACAAATGCGCATGGAGGAAGTATATAAACGTGTTAAAATGATACAGCCCAAGAAAAAAAATGATAAACAAATAACAACAGTATCATTTTCAATTAAAAAAACAAAAGATAATGATAATAGTGTTATAGAAAAACGTAGTGCCTTACCAATTGAAGAATCAGATGATGAAAATGAAAATAATGAAAAACAAGATGATAATAATGATAATAATGATGATGGTGGGGTTGATGTTGTTGTTGATGATGTTGATAATGATAAAAATAAATATAAAGATAAAGATAAAGATATTAATAATAAAAATATAAATTTACCAATTAAAAAATTAAATAGTCATATTGAAAATAAATTAACAACTGATAATGAAATAATTGTAAAAAAAATTAATAGTGAAGAAAATGAACTTGTTGATTTAACTGATGATATACTTGAAGATTATCAAAATCAAATAAAATATAAACAACAAGTTGCTGATAAAATAAGAGATAAATTAGCAGCTGCTGCAAGAGATAAGCTACATTCACGTGAACGACAATTACAATTAGAAAGAAGAAAAAAAGCAACAATGTTTTTAAGTCAAATACAAGTACCAAATTCAACTAAATCAACAACTAATTTTGATATTAATAATGACATTACTATTGAATCAGATGAGATACATTCTATACCATCACCAAATCAACAAAATGACCAAATGGAATTACGAATTGGTGAAGATTTATCAACAATTAAAAGTAAAAATAAAGAACAAACTGTCAAAAGATCAAGACCAAGATCTAGAACGAGAACCAAATCAATATCACGATCACGATCACGTAGTCATAGTGGTAGTCATGGAAAATCTGACCGACACAAAAGCCATAAAAAATACAAAAAAAAGAAGAGCTCACATAAAAGGTAATTGTTTAAATTTCTATTTAACTTAAATTCCAATTTATTTATTTATTTATTTATTTTTTTTAAAATAGTTATGATAGCCCAAGTAGATCAAGATCTCATCGTTCAAAAAAAACTAAAAAATCAAGTTCACGTCATAGAACTCGTTCTCGATCACCCGCAAGACGACGTTCTAGAACATCAAAAAATTCAAGTAATTCTGATTCAGTGTCATCATGAAAAAATACATTGATAAATCATTTAAATAAATAACATGTAAACTTTGTAAATAAACATGTAAAAAAATAAAGTTTATCGCAAAGTACAATTAAAAGTTATTTAGTACATTGTAATATAAATAAATCAGACAAATAAAATATTTCAAAAATTAATTTTATCAAATGCATTAAACATACTTGAACATCGATAAACAATAACAAAAATATCGTAATGAAAAATTTTTTTATCTATTATTTTGTTGATCATTTAAAGTCACTTGTAAATCATAAAAAAATAGAGAGAAAAAAACATCTAATAATTACACGAGAGATTAAAGAAAAACGTGATCCACAGATTGTGCAACATCAAAGTGCGTCTTTTATTTTGAAATAATATCTACTAAACTTTAACATCTCATGACTTTTATCACGTAACAAAATAAAATGCATTTAAATAAAATAAAAAAATAAATAAATAAAATTCATAGGTATAATTCTATTATTTTTATTGTTAAAAAAGAAACAATAAAATTGTTTCAATGATTTCTTGTTGACAATGACATGTTTATCATGTTTTGATCTTTTAGCATTAAATCGTTATCAGAAAAATATTTACCCGGTCAAATACATCAAATACAATGAAAGAAAAATCACATAAAATTATTTTATATCCTTAAACAATTAGACCTTGATATTAAATTTACAAACGTTTGTTGATGTAAAAGAAGAAAAAAAATAAAATAAAAATTAGATTATCACATATTATCTGCGTCTTTTGAATGATTCTTTTTTGCTCAAAAGATTATTCAACTAAATGATGTTCACTTAAATATCTTAATTTTATTATTATTATTATTTTAAAGTTGAATGATTTATTGGCAATTTTATAAATTTGATAATTTTATATGACAACAGGGTTATTTTATACAAGGGAAGTTGATGATTTATGCTAAATAAAAGTCATTTATGAATTGACCTTTATAGATAGTGTTTCATTGACAAACAAAATATTTTTTTAATTATCACAATTGAGGGTAGATTGGCTTATTATTATATCAATAAACAAGTCAAGGATATTGAGATTCATAATTTACATTGATCAATGATCATCATCGAAGATTCTGGAAATAAAATTATTTTTATTTATTTTTATTACGTAAAAATGGACTTTCTTTTGATTCTTAAATTATAAAATTTTCCATTAATATTTATCATAAGCATTTTTTTATTTTAATAAATTATAATATTTATTAATTGCAATCAATCTAAGGTCAAAGATTATTTAATAAATGTTATTAAATAAATTTATTATAAATTTATGTTACAAATTTAAAATTAAATCAGTCAGTCTTGTGAATTCAGTTGAAACAATTAATTAATAATAACTTAAATAATGTCTACTAAAATTGTGGCAAGTAATTTTATTTAAATAAATAAACTATTTTTAATATTTTATTAACTTTAATATGTTTGGTAAATTTTATTTTTATTTTTATAATAAAACATGTGTCATTGAAACTCGTTGTTTCAGGTCAAACACTTGTAAATTATAAAGAAAAAAATAATAATAAATTAAAACAAAGAAAATTACTAAGAAAAAAACTACAAAATTTTAATTCTATTTAATAAAATAATTAAAATTTTTAATTATTAAAAATATAAATTAAAAAAAAAAAAAAAGATGATTTATATAAATAATTATCATTTTTAAAAATCTTGTTTATATCTTATCGTTAGTCTTTAAAAAACTTCCATAATAATTGTTGTACAAAAATATTATTGTACAAATGAATAGTTATTTTATTAGTTTATTTTATATACATATTTGTTTTTTGATTGATAAAATATGACGAGCCTCTTTATTGCACGTGTAATCAATTTGGTATTTGTCTATTTCAACTGAGACATTATGTCGCAATAAGAGTATCAACACAATCATATATAATTAGTACACATATAATAAATGTTACAAGTTGAAGAAATATATTCTTTGTACCATTTATTATCTGGTTTGTTAGTCACTTATCATGTAGTCCCTCGTTATAATAAATGGTGGGGATTTTATTATTTAAAGCAAGACATGATCCATCACAATCATCAGTTTCATTATTACAACGAAACAATATTATTTCTTCATTTTTATAATTCATATATTTTTTATATTTTTAAATATACATTTTACATTTTATTTCAAAGCAAAGACCAATTGTCTTTGCATTATATTTAAAAAAAAGAGCTGAATAGAGTTTCGAAAATTATTCTCGAAGGCAGAAAAATTTTCTCATTGGGGCTGGACGTACCCTGACTGAGCCCCAATTAAAAATATTATTTTTGTTTTTTTTTCCTGAAAAAAAAAAAAAAGAAAAATTATATACTGATATTATTTTATTTATTTTTTTGAGAGTGTTTATTTAAATATAAAAATAATTTAATCATGTTTACCATAATGACTTATCGTGCAGCTCAACAACCTGGTAAGATAAATTAATAAGAAGATTTTTTTAAAATTTAATTTAAATTTTCGCTTGTTTTCCTCATATTAAGTATATTTTATTTGATTTTTTTAGCATGGCCAGAGTATCAACAAAGTCAGCATACTCGATCCATCCGAGATGCTCCGACCGGAGGAAAAGTATGCGGGAAAATTGGAGAGTCAGTTCAGAAATTTCTCCGTCGACCCCAACGATCCAATTAAAGAACGTGTCAGAAAAACATATCATAAAATGCATACAAATCAAACTGTTGATTTTGTCAAATGTTAGTTTAAATAACAAATTTTATAAATCTCAATTTCATTATAAATCATCAATCAATTATCTTTATCTTCATCAATCAATATCTTTAAGAATATTATCTTCATTTATTCAACAAACACCCATTTTTTTTGTAATGAAAAAAAAAAGAAAATGATTAGATTTTAGTGATTACAAAAAGAAAAAAAAAATTCTCATATGTTTTTTATCCTAGGTCATACAAAAAATAAAAAAAAAAAACAAATATGACAAACAAAAACACAAATGATTAATGTAATTTTTATCCTAGATAAAAACAAAATAAATACAAATTTGAATTTAATTGTTAATTAATAATTTATAAATTAAATTTTGCATTATCGTTTATTAAAAAATTGAAATAATATATTTAATTAATGTAAATTATGATTCAGATACTTAATCTAAACTGATTGTATTATTATCATCAATCATTAAATGATTGATCAATCCAAATAATGTGTTATTTTTTTTGTTAATCAAAGCACGTATGGAGCATTGGTTAAAATTTGATAAATTAAAAATGACGATTAAAGAGGCGTTGTTGAAGTTGAACGATCTCATTGATGAAAGTGACCCAGATTCAGATTTGCCAAATATTGTTCATGCATTTCAAACAGCTGAATCAATTAGACAAGCTTATCCAGATGAGGATTGGTTTCATCTGACTGGTCTTATTCATGATCTTGGAAAGGTAAATGATAAAAAAAAATATAATTTTTAATTGAATTGATGGTTTAAATGATTTTTACAGGTCATGGCTTTTTATGATGAACCACAGTGGGCAGTTGTTGGTGATACATTTCCAGTTGGATGTGCTTGGGCTGACTCAATTGTCTATCGAGAAACGAGCTTTGATGATAATCCAGATGGCCAAGATAAACGCTACAAGTAATAGATTATAATTTAATTATATTTTTATCAAATTTATTTACAAAAATTATAATTATTTTATTTCTTTTTAAACAGTACAAAATATGGAATGTATAAGGCAAAATGTGGAATGGATAATTTAATGATGTCTTGGGGACATGATGAATATTTGTATCGAGTTTTGAAACACAATAAATCAACACTTCCTGATGAAGCTTTTGCAATGATTAGATTTCATTCATTTTATCCTTGGCATGCTTCACAAGACTATCAATATTTTTCAACTGAAAAAGATCAAGATATGCTCAAGTGGATTAAAGCATTCAAGTTTGTATTTGATTTTTTCGTTATATAATTTCTTTTTTATTTTTTTAATTGAAATTAATTATTTATGTTTACAGCAAGCATGATTTGTATACAAAAAGTGAGACATTACCTGATATTGCACAGTTATGGAATTATTATGAAAAATTAATTGATAAATATATACCTGGAATTATTGAGTGGTAAAAATAAATTATTATTGGGTCAAATAATTTATATATATAAATATATTTTTATATGAAAATTAATTATAAATTTTACTTGGATAATATCATCAATATGTAAATACTTTATTATTGATAATATAATCACGAGTTTTATCACGAATTATTCTCTTACCATGACAACTACAAAATCTTGATAAACAAAAAAAAGAATAATGTTAACGTTATTATGAAAATAAACAATAAAAAAAATTAAATCTCTATATTGAATGTGACTAAAATAATTTAAAATTATATATTTTAAATAAATAACAATTATTAATTATTATGTTAATGAAAATATGATGTTTTAATAATAATTTCATACAAGTCAAATCAATTTAGAATTTAAATATTTTAAAAATTTACCGCTACTTTGTCCGCCATGTTTTTCCCGGAACATCACGCTCTCTAGCGAATAATTCAAACCAACATTTTGACAAGAGAGAGAGAAAGAAAGACGAGAGGAGAGAGAACTTTGAGAGAAACTCAAACAACAGGGGTAAATAATACGCCATTTTCTATTTTTGCGTGATACCAAGTGTTGTATGTGTATAATGTTAATGTGATAAATTATTTTTAAAAAATCAATGAATATTTACATTTAAATAATCAATAATAAATAACCGTCATTTTATTTTATAATTCAATATAAAAAGCAGTGTTTTTCAAGTGGTTTTGTGGTTATATAAAAGTTAAAAAAGGTAGTTTATATAAAAGAAAAAAAAAAAAAAAAAAAAAAAATATGTCGATATCTAGTACACGATGTTGTACGGCAACGCGTGTATCAAAATAAGCAACGTATTGCACGGACCCGTCTACAGTCCGCGTTGCCGCGCGTGAAAAAAAAATATAAAAAATTTTTCTTTTTTTTTTTGCTCATCTCTTAATTATCTCCAGATATTACACATAGTTTTTGAAATAATAAACACACGGTAAAATACATTGTCATAATATTAAAAAATAAAAATATCCGTCATTTTTGTTCCAAACTTTGTTTTTCACGGCTGTTGATGAGGGGAGAAGTGTCGTCGAGGGGAAAAATATAGGTTGTGGACAAGAAGCCAGAATAATCCAAATATATTTTTATTATTATTATTCAATATTTTACTTTTTAGTTCATAATTGACCCTAGTGATTATTATTTTTCTTTTTTTTTTTTGTTAATTTGATTAATTCTGCAAAAAATAGTGATAAAGACAACCACCAATCATCTGGGAACAATATTGTCAAGTGTATTTAAATTTTTTTAATCATCAACAAAACAAATGGATTATAATTATAATTTAGCTACACTTTCTTTTTTTTTTTTTTTGAAAAAAAATTAAACAAAATAAAAAACGATCAAAGTGAGGAAAAAAAAATGTCATTGCCAAGAAATCGAGAATATTGAAAATAAAAAAAACAATAACAATTATTTTCTCCAGCCTGTGATAATAAACGGTTATAAAAAAAAAAAAATACATATAAGTAGATTGTAAAAGAAAATAAATTGAACGATTTATTACGTTGTGACCTACGAAAAATAAAAAAAAAAAAAAAAAAACAACAATAATAATAATTGAGTTTTCATCTGGGACTACTATTCAGCTTCGCTTCACTTAATTTTTATTTTCTTTTTCAATAAATACATTTTAACGTTAATTTTTTTTTTTCAAGGTTTTAAGTGATAACGTGTTAGTGTTGATTGTGAAAAGTGAAATATTTTTAATTATTTTGTTCATCTTGGAAGAAATTAAAGAGCAATACACCGGGAGGGTGCGCAAAAAACATAGCACGAGTTTTTAGTTTTTATCCTCGTGAAGAAGAGCTTTTTGAGAAGAAAATTTGTTAAAAAAAAAAATAGAAAAATGTCGGTGGAATCTGTGTCGAGTGACAGACCTGATGAAACAGATCCAAAAGATGAAGGTAATATTTAAACTTTATTAAAAAATTAATTTATAAATTATTTTTTTTATTGATTTTTGGTGATAATTATTTTTTAATTTACTCGAGGTCTCAATCGATATTGAGAAAACAAACAGCTGGTTCATCATTTTTTTATTTTTTTAATCTTCTTTGTTTATTGTTGTTGTTGTTGTTGATAAATTTTTATTATTATTTTTATTTTTATCATGAATAATGTCTGGTTTTTTTTATTTTTTATTTTTTTGTTGACTCATGATTTATAGGTCATTATTTATTTACAGGTAATTATTTTATATTTTTAATTAGAAAATATTTGTTATTTTTTATTTTCATGTTATTTAAATTGTTGCATTGTTTTACTTTTAAATATTTTTTAATTGTATTTTTCGTTTTTTATTAAATAATTTTATAATTTTATTGAAAAATTAAATTTAAATTAAATATTTTTATTTGTTTATCAATTTATAAAATTATAAAGATAACAAAAAATAAATAAAAATAATTTTGTTTTTAAATAACGAAAAATACATTTTATATTTATTCAAAATATATTTTTTCTTTATTTTCTTTGTTATATTCACATTGAAAATATTATCTAAAATATCACAAATTTTCATGGGCAAATTTTATCATTTAGAAAGTCACGTGTTGTCTTTATTCTTTTTTCATAGGCCAAATCATTTGACAAAGAAAATTAAAAAGTAAATTCAAGCATGGCTGCATGGAAACAGTGTGCAGCCCCTATTTTCCTTTTTTTTTTTCATTCATTTCCCCTGGTTCCCTTGGTCGTTTGAGAAATATATTTCGGGTCATCAAGTCACCACCTGTTCCTCAGCTACCTCAGTTACATTTTGGTTTTCACAGAGTGTGTTCATCATTCTTTAAACCCAATTAATCAACACATAATTACAAAGCCAATTATTTATAATTTTTTATGTAAAATCAACTTTAAATTTACATTAAAATATTGTTAATATTAATTTAATATCAATATTATATACTGGATGTATTGTAAAATCATTTCATTATTTTATCTTGTCCTCTTATTAAAATACATTGACAAAGGACATGAAAAATTATTTAATTTAAAAAATTATTATCAAAAAATATTTATAAATTTTCATTTATCAAATTTATTGCTCATTTATTTATTGATATTATTTTTTTGTATAATTTCATTTTATTATTTAAATAATATAACTGATAAATTTTTCATTACCAAAATGATTATACAATTTGTGGAAAATACAAATTCTCGTAAACGTAAATTTCAACGTTTCATTATTGGACCAAATAAAAATTCAATTGTTTCTCAAAATTTTTACACTTGGTCATCAGTAAAAAAATCATTTAGACCTGAAAAACATGTTACATTTCGTAAGTTTATTTATTTGTTTTTTTTTTTTTTTTTTTTTTTTTTTTTAAAAAAAACAAAATAAGCAAATAAAGAAATAGATTTAAAGATAGATCTTTATTTGTTATTTATTTTGTAAAATGAATTTAAATATTTAATATATTTTTCAGAATAATAATTTATTGATGTTGTTGTTTTGATTTATTTAATTTCAGGTGATGAAGCTATTATATCAATGTCTGTTGATGGTGAGGTCACCGATTCTTCCATCATGGAGGTGGGAAGATCAAGACCTCAATATCAATACACAAGGGTAAATATTATTAACTTTTAATAATTAATTACGTAATAATTTATTTAATTTTTAACAATATTTTATTGTTAAAATTACAGGAAGAATTAATGGCTATTAAAAGTTTACCATTATCAAAACGTCGTCCAGAGTGCCTTGACATTGCAAAAAATAAATGTTTAATATCAAATTCACGTTCATCACGGGAGTTATCACGGGACACATCATCTGAACGTTGGCATTCAGATAAAAAATTAAGTGAGACATCACCATCTAATGATCAACGTCCATTAAATATACGTGAACGTGATCCACAAAATGATTTACAAAATAAACGTCGTTCTGGTGATCCACGTGAACGTATACGTAAAGAACAAGATGGTATTGTATTGAGTCCACAACGTAGAAGTTTTAATACTGGTTGTTTTGTTAATGTAACACAGCCAATAATAACACGTCGTCCAGAAAGTCCAATTGGTAAACAAGAAGTACAACATCGTGAACCAGTACGTAGAATTGGAAGTGGTCGTTTATTGACACGTGACATGTGGGATTTTCGTCCAGAAAATGATAAAATTGAGTCTGAACGTACTGATTATAATTATCGTACAAATAATAATTCAACAAGAGATAATGTACGTGAACGTGGTGGTGATGAACGTATTGAACGTAGTGATCGTAATGATCGTATTGAACGTAATGATCGTATTGAACGCAATGACCGTATTGATCGTAATGATCGTAATGATCGTTATGAACGTCGTTCATTTGGACGTGATTATGGTGATCGTAATAATGATAATAGACATCCAATGGATCGTCGTGATCGAAGATTTGGCAATGATCGTAGAAGAAATTATGAACCAAAAGAACAAGAAGAACCAGAATGGTTCAGTGGTGGTCCAATATCACAACATGATACTATTGAATTACGTGGATTTGATGATATTGTTGAAGAAAAAATACCATCTAAAAATAATAATAATAATATTAGTAATAATAGTAATAATAGTAGTATTAATAAAAAAACATCACCAGCACAAAAAAAACGTGGTAAAAAATTAATAAATGATGATAAGTCAAGTGATAATTCGGCAGGACCGAAAGGACGTAGTACACCAACATTATTGGAACAAAATCATTCAATTAATGAGCCACATTCACCAATAAAAGATGATAATGAACAACAATCATCAAATGGTGATACAAATTCAGATGTAAATAATACAATAAATAATGATATAAGTTTAAATATTGATAATTCTGATAATTCAAAAAATCATGATGATGATGATGATAATAATAATGGTGGTGAACAAAAACACATGAGTTTCAATCTTGATGATTTTTTAAAATCCGAAAACTTACCTGGTGTTTCTGGTTTATTAACAAACGGAGTTGGTGGTAGTGGTAATGGAACTGGTTCAAAGTTTAGTCAATGGTTTAAACGTGGAAGTCCAATTCAACAAGATGATACTAATAGCACATCAATAAATGATGAATTATTAAATAATTTATTAAATGATATTACTGAGCCAAATATTAAAGTACCATCAACAACTGAATCAAATACATATTTTGCTCCAATATCACCAGCAAATCAAACTGGTAATAATGCTGCTCAACCTGGTAATGGAACAAAATTATTGGAATTACTTCAAAGAGGATCAAAACCAAATCAAAATGGTCAAGTTAATAATCATCAAGAATCAATACCATCAACGATGAAAAATAATATTAAAGATATGGAAACAAGTGGTAAAGTTATGCATTCACTTGAAGAATTAGAAGCACGTATGCGTGGTGGTATGACACAAGTATCACAAATTGAACCACCAAGAGTTAATAAAACTGAACAAGATGACATGTCTGCTTTTAAAAAATTATTAGCTCAAGTTAATGGTGGGCATGCTGTGCCAGCAACAAATGGACCAATTTCATCAAAACCTGCACCACCAATAACATTGATGCAACTTTTAAAATCACAAGTACCATTATTAACACCGCAACAACAACAACAACAGCAGCAGCAGCAACAACATGCTCTTCCTCCACAACATCAGCCACCACTGTCTGAACAACAACAACAACAACAACAACAACAACAGTTTAACCATGTTGGACCACTGGGACCTGCTCAACATCCTCATCAAGCTCAAATGCAGCATGAAAATTTAATGAAAGTTTTGAGAATACAACAACAACAACAGTTGCATCAGCAGCAACAACAACAGCTGCAACAACAAAAACAACGTCAACAACAAAGTGACATGCTTTCAATGATGATGGGTGGTCAAAGAATTGTTGGTGCTAGTCCAATATCTCCAGAAATGCAAATGATCACGAACAACAATATTACATCTAATCGTGATCTTTTGCAACGACCTGAAGCTCTAGCTATTATTCAAGGTCTTCAACAGGGTGAAATAACAAGACAACATTTGATGCAACAATTGCAGGTAAATATATTTCAAAAAATAAATGATATATTATTGATTAAATGATAACAAAATGTTTATCATTACGTTTTTTTTTTATTGTATTTGTAGAACCCTGCAATGCAACATCGCCATCGTGAAGTGTTGGCAAACATATTAAAAACATATGGTAATACAACACCTCGCACAGTCAGTCCTCATCAAGGATCAACTGCTGCACATGATCAAATGCTTCAACAACTCATGTTTCAACAACAGCAAAGAGGTCCATCTCCTATGAACAATGGTAAATAATTGAATCATTTCAAGATAATTTTTTCATAAATATTTACTGTTGATTTTATAAAAATTAATAAATTTTTTACAGCTATTCCACATAGAGTGCCATCACCTCGTGATCTTGTTATGCACACACAGTCTATTATGCAAAATGCATTGATCAAGACTAAATTAGAAGAGCAACGTGAAAATTATCGTAAACGTCAAGAGCAACAGCATCAACAACAGCAACAACATCATCATCATCACCATCAACATCAACATCAACAACAGCAACAGCAACAGCAACACCTTTGGCATTTACACCGACTTCAGTACTTCGAAAAATGACTGCTGAAAAAGAACCTGAGGGTGCGAATAAATATAAAAATAAATTTATTAATTCATCAGAGCGTAAATACCGTCGTCACAATCAAAAATCGTTTAATAATCAAAACACTATTGTTTCTAAAAATAATATTGAGAATATTGAACCAAACAATACAAAAAATAATGAAAAAAATAACACAGTTGTTGGTGGTTTTAATACAGATAAAAAAAAGTCAATATTTGAGACAAAAATTGTTATAATTGTTGATGAACATTGCGATGAAAATAAGACTAATGATTTATTTGATGATAAAATTAATACGACAAATTCCCTTGATATTTTACAAGCTAAACGTAAAAATGATAATTACGCTGATAAAATATATAATAAATCAATTCTTGCTAGTGTACCAGAAGTTGATGAAGAAGACAAGGGAATTTGTCTTGTTAATTCTGACAGTCCTGGATCAGAATAATCCTTGATAAAAAAAAAAAAACAAAAAAATTGCTTCAATCAAAATGATTTCAATGCAATAATTCAAGCTTATTATTATTTTTTTTTCTTTATTATTTTTTTTTTTTAGTTTTATAATTATTTTTTTCATTATTTTTTGTTTTTCAATGGTTCACCCGGCTGGCTACTCCGGAAAATATCCAATATTATTATTCGCTTATTTTGTTATTATTATCTTGACTCGATTGTGACTCGCAAAAGATAATTAATAATTATTATTAATTTTTTTTTTTTTTACAATTATTAATGCTATTAAGATTATGAAATTTTTTCTGTTTTTTTTTTCGCTTTATATTTCTATTTTTTATTTATATTTACGCTTTCTTTCATCTTGTACTAATGATACTATGCATTATTGTGATTTTTGAAACACAATAACATTTAAATTAAATGTATTATTATTTATCTCAATGTTGATGAACATTTTAAAAAAAAAATCGCATTTCATACTCATATTCTCTCATATAATGAAGAGATAACGAATAAATATTTTTTTTCTTTTTTGCTTATTTATATTTATATATTTTTTTTTTCTCTCTCTCTCTCGACAAATTACATACACAAAACAATTCATCACCAACCATCTCCTTTATTTATTTATTTATGTGTTTATCTTTATTTTCGTTTTGCATGATTTCCTGTTTTTATTTTTTATTGAATGTTTAATTTAAATTTATTGTTAACTAATGGTAAGACTTTGTATTGTTGTTAATTGAATGTGTGTCTATTTGTTGTAATGTAGGAAGTCCTGAAGCCTCAAAACTAGCTGCTCAAAATCAGGCAAATCAAATGCAACAAATGCAGACTGCTGTACAATTTATTGCTCAAGGATTATCACGACAACAACAACAGCAGCAGCAGCAACAACAAGGTGCAATAAGATCACAACTAAATCAACCCCAACCAAATTGGCCAAGCCAACAAGTTAAACAGCATCCTGGTATTTAGTTATTTAAATAATACTTATCAATCGTTATTAAAATAAATTAAAAATAACGAAATATTTAAATTTAATTTAGCTGGACGTCCAATCGTCAAAAGTGTTGCTACAAATCAATTCCAATTTAGTGGACAACAAAGTTATCCATCTCAACAATCTTCAACATCACAAGGTCAGTCCAAGTCAGCATCATCACAACTATCATTATCATCATCATCATCATTATCTTCTTCATCATCATCGTCATTATTATCACAACAACATAGAACAAATCAAAATGTTTATGATAACTCAACACGTTCAAAATTAACGAGGCCAACAACTACCCCCACAAATCCAAATGTCCTTCAATACAACATGACACCAAATTCTAAAATTATCCAAAGATCTAATTCATTGAATAATAACATCAAGATGCAACACATGCAGATGAATAATTCTGATATCAATCATCAACAACAACATCAACAACGTAATATTAATTCACAAGTTCAACTAAATTTAAAAAAAAACTTCAATTTAAATATAACAGGTAATCCCTGGATTAAAAATCATTTTTAAAATCAATTATTAATTATTTTTATTTACGTTGTTTGATGAATTTAAATATTATTTAGTTTTTCGGTTCGTAAAAGAAATAATCAAATCAATAGATTTTTTTTTTTGTTGCTTTATTTCGACCATCAAAGTTGCTATTTATCTATTTATATTTATAAATTAGCAGTTGAATATTTAAATATTTATTTCAGATTCAATGCATTATAGAACAGAACTTGCATGCAGTGGTTGTCAAAAATTGATTCAACTCCAATAAAAACGCTATCTTATCCTTAAAAAAATCCTGTTGATATAAGTAATCCCAATTATCATATCATCATAATCGTTCATTCATTGATTTATCATTTTATTGATGCTCTAATGACAATTTCATGTGTAATAATATAATTATTGTCTTTTGTTGAATGATTAATTTATAGATGGTCGAATACCACAACACCATCAAATGGGCATGTCAATGGTTAGACAATCTTCATCTGGTGCAAATGGTAGAAGTTTATCACCAACATCAAATCAACTATTGCGATGGTTTACACCAGAACTTCTTGAAGAAGCACGAGCTGGTAAACTGCCAGAACTTGGTCAAGTTAATATGTTATCACTTGAAGAACTCGAGAGACTTCAACAAACATCAGCAGTGGTAAACGATTAATTTTAACAAACTAGCAAATAACTTTTCAACAATGAAGATGTAAAAAAAAATATACTTGAACGTAATTTACAAAAAAAAAAATACAATTTCAAGCTTTTTAAAGTGTTGTTTTATTGAGCTCTATGAAATCATTGTTGAGACTGTATTAATCCAAAAGACTGGAAACAAAAAGAATAGAAAAAAAAACAAACAGCAAATAACAAGAGATAATTAAAAAATCGAGTTATGAAGCAACATTAATTGAATCAATCGAACGTCATTGGTTTATTTAAGAATATGAAAATAAAAAAAAGCAAAAAAAGTCGAATTAGAAGGATAGAAAAAAAGATGGAAATAAGTAATTATGCAAATAAATATTTGTCATGATTAAGAGATATATTCCTTAATGCAATTTGAGTCAAATTGATAAAATTTTATCTCCACAAGTCATACGCTAATGAATATATTTAAATAAAAAATAATATATAAATTTTGTAGAAGTTTAAAGAGTTAAAATGTTACCCACGATTTTAAGAAAAAAAAAATGAATGAAGATTAATGAGATAAGAGAATATATGCATTGCTAAGGATAAGGCATGAACAACTCAATCGAAAAACAAAAAAGAAAGAAGCAAAAAAAAAATTATGTTCCAACGATTATTTATTATTTCTTCTTTATTATTATTTTTTTTTTCCTAATTTTATTATTTTCATTAGCATAATTTTAAATTTAAAAAGAAAAAAAAACAATTAGTTTTGACCATAGTAATAATAACTTTGTTCTTTAGACTTTATTAATTTTTCTTTTTTATTTTATGTAATTAAAAATTTACAAATTTAAAAAAGCCATTTTATTTTTGGTAAGTCAAAAGTATTATTGGCTCGATTAACACGAATAAAGACTTAAAAAAAAACAATGATTTATTTGATATATATATAATTGAATTATATAATTTTCAAATTTATAATTCAATTTAAAGAAAGAAAAATAAGTCAGTTATAATTTTTATAGAACATTGATTGATGAAAATTAATGATAAAAAAATAATAGAAGAGTTCTTAAGCTCTCAGCGGATCCTGCCTACTATTATCTTAATTTTTTTAAATACAACAATTAAATTATTGGTATTAAATTCGAAGAAAAAATTACTCAGTGATAAAGTTAGAATTTTCATACAAATAATACATTTTTTTGTTGTTTAAAATAATTTTAGTTTAAAAAATTACATAAAAAAAAATAATAATGATATTTAAAATATCAAAACGAACAAAAGTTGAGTAATTTCGTTTAATTTTTTTTTGTTTTTCAGTTAAATTTTATCGATACTAACAAAGAAAAAAGCTAAAAATTAATAAAAAAATTGTATAATTTATTTTAATTTTATTTAAAACTAAAAGAAAACAAAAATCATGATAATTTTTTTTTTTTTTGTTTTTCATTATTACGTATTTTGATTTTTAATCAAATATATTCTCATATTTTCATATTCTCATGAAAGTTATTCAATTAAAAATGAGAACAAACTGTTGTGAACAAAAAAATAAATTTAACGTGAAATAAAATGAAAAAATAAAAATGTAACATCTTTTGCACGCATTGACAAAGGTGATAAACCAAATAAGAAAAAATATTATTTAAAAAAAAAAACAGCCAACTTATCAGTGCATGTAATGGCTCGATATTTTGTAAATAAAGCTATTAAATGATTACATATTCACAGATAATAATAATCTTTTTTAATAACCATCATTAAATAAATATATATTTAATAAAGAAATTGACCTCAGAAAAAATAAAGATAATTAAAAGAGTTAATTATGCCCAAGATAAATGACCACATGGCAATTGAAATTAAAAAAAACAAAATAACAACAATAATAATTGTTTAAACAAATCCTCTCCTCTCTTTTCTCTCGTTCTCTCTCTATCTTACCCCTTCTTCTCACGATTAGTTTAGCATTTTGTCGTTTATTTGCGCCATAATACAAAATGGCGTAAACACCTTGATCACAGTTAAGACGCTTTTGATATTTCTCAAACTTTTTTGTTATTAATTTTTTATACCTCAATACTAATATCGTGTATATTGATCTCTTACCTTGTCATTATCCCTCCAGTTATTATTGTTTTATATTCAGTATTCCATTAAAAACATTTATCGCGTTAATATTGTGACTTTATTTTTTAACAACAAATACCTAAAAATTTTGCATAACAATCTAAATAAAAAACAAATGTATGCACATATTCCTGTTCAAAAAGCCATTCATCAGTACAGACAGTTATAAATAATACAATATATTAATTCCCTATGATTATTAAAAATAATTTATATGTTTCGGTTTTAAATAATCATTTAACAAAATAATAATAATAATGGTAAGTTTGACATTGTGTATGGAAAAAGGGTTTATAAAATGATGAATTTTTTTTTTTTTTTTTGTTTTATTAATTTATTATTATATATATATTTTTTTTTCTGAAAAAACATTAGAGGTCGCTATGAATGCAAAAGAAGAGATCAGTTGAGTGTGGCCCATTTAATACTAGTCGTTTATTCGACAAAGACAAAGATAGTGATACAACAATTCATTACAACAAGTTTATTACAAGTATGTTTTTTGTTTTTATTTTTTGTTTTACTTAATTTTTATAAGACTACTAGTCTACTACTTATCCTTTCACACATAATATTATTCAACTTTCATTGAAATACATAATGAAAAATAATAATAATAATAATAAGACAACTGTGATTGTGACTTAACTGACAAATTTGATTAAATTTATTTAATATCTGGTAAGTTCATCGTAATGAAGAATTAATTATACCTAATTATTCTGTAATTGTAGATTTTTATTTGAACATCAAACCACAATGATTGATAATATTGTCAGCCATTGTAAACATAGATGATCAGACTTGTTATATTTGCTTCTTTTTTTTTACTCCTTTATTGTCTATTAATGGCTAGCTTGAATGAACAAAACTTTAAATTAATCTTTTGTTTGTAAAGCACAGAAAATATCTGTAAAATCTGTAGCTAACTAATCTATAGGCTTTTGGTGATTGTGATTTTCAATATTATAAGCATAAATATCTGATACTTTGAGACTTGAGTATTCTATAATCAAAATTAACAAGACATCAATTGTTCAATTGGGGGAATATAAGTGTGTATTTTGTTAGACCATCGTATGTCGATTTGGCCATAAAAATAATGACAAATATTCAATAATTTTTACTGGCAACTTGAAGTAATAGAAACGTAATTTGTACAAAGTGGTTGTTTGTAAAGCATCGAATTTATTGTGAGTGTATTAGGTGAAATATTGCGAGAATATTTGCAACTGTCAACAGCTGAACTGTGAATAGATGAAGTTGTTATTACGTCTCAGTTTTGATTCAATTTTAACAATAGAAAACACGCCATTTGCTTCGAAAATTCTGTTATTCTGGAAAAAAACCAACAAAATTCTGATTATCAGGAATTTTCATATCAAAAGATCTCATAATAATGACAACACAACACAACAAAAAAAAAAATCAACCAATGAAGTGAAATGAAGTTACAAGCTGGCTTTCTCGACAAAAAAAAATGTACTGAAATTATCGAGTCATTCTGTTGAATAATCGATACAAAATGATGCAAGTGGAAATTATATGTTGCTAAATTCGATATAAGGCTGATGTTTGATGATTGTTACAGTCTAAAATCTAAACAAGCCCACTGTGTGTTGTAAATAATGGAAAATTCACTATCAGTAATTTAATACTGATAAGAATACAAAAGAAAAAAAAAATTGTTAACGTAAAAAAAAAGCTGTGCATATACTAGTGTTGTAATAATCCGTAGAGATTTTTGACAGCGCTAGTGTCATAACTTCCGGAACAATGGCGGACAGGAAATGCCGGTATTAATGACGTCAGTGTGATTAAGTGGAAGACATGGATCAAGACAACAACGACTTATTTATGTTACGCGAAATTGGCATTATTAAGTGTTATTAAAAAAATATAATTGATCATTGAATCACAGTGATCAGTTTTAGTGTTTAATTCAGGCTTTATTGTCGTTTAATAATTAATAATAATAATAAAGTGAAGTTTTGAATGGAAAAGTAACAGTGTGATTTAACAGCTATGATTTATTAATATTACATGCTGTTTAACGTTGAACATATCAAATTGATTAATAATTGGATTATTAAACGGTGGGTAAATAAATTATTAAAAAAATAATAATTATCTGATTGTTGTTTAAATAAAATTGTAAACAATATGGCTTATTGTAAATTATTAAGAACAAGGGGAATAATTTGATATCTTGGTTTAAGACCCCAACAAGGCAATACCATTTTGTGAATATTGTTTCAACTATTCTAACCAACTTTAACCCTTTAACCGTCACACTATATATGTATCTATTGTGTCGTAATATTAAGAACAGCATCATCACTGCTATCCTAACATTTTGCTTTACTTACTTTGATCAATTTACTTATTTTAATTATTACAATATTATTACTATCAACTTTATTTTATCAAATACATGAAATTTTTTAATTATTAACATACGTTAACACGTAATAGTAAAAGTTTAAATTTAAATAAATAATATAAAAGTATTTGTTAATTAAAATAAACATTGCTAAATATTTTTATGAATGAAAATTAAATAAATTGATTATATGTCATAGTTTAAATAGTAAAAAATTAATATTATTTTGATGAGTGTATTGACTCACAATTCTACAAAAAAATCGTCGTAGAACAGATAAGATAATAAGTTTTTTTAGTCACCAAAATTGATGGCAAAAAAAAAAATAAAATGCATATATTTTTATGATAAAATAGTAATTAAGTTGAGAACCTAAAAATTATGATATTGTTGGGAATAATCAGTAAGCATGTAGTGTAACTCGAGTGTGTACATAACCGAATGATGGAAAAAAAAAAAAAAAATGTGTTAGAAAAAAAAGTGGCTATTGAGAACCGCCTTGTCATTCCTATGAGAATCTGCTGTTGTGGACTACCCAGTGGTAGATGGATAAAATCGACTAAGCATATCACTGAAAAACCATTAAACTTATTTGCATTATGTTCATGTCAATATTAAACAAAATGACATTATATTTTCTTGATAAACACAAAGGAAGAAACACGACAAATTAAATTATCCAATTAGTTAATTTGTAATTGGATATAATGAATAAAAAATAAAACTACAATGACAATAATCATAATGATTTGTTCAATTAAATATTAAAATAAATTAATGATTATTTAATAATCTAAAATAATATTCAACATTGACACATGCGCAGAATATTTAAGTAATGGGAATTGTAAATTTAGTTTATATTTTTATGGATACATTTAAGACTACGTAATTTATCATTTAAATTTGCTTCAATTAAAGTGCTTGTGTGTTGGGTGTTTATTTTAATTTTAAATTGATTTGTTTAATTTTGTTGGATAATATTTTCAATAACTGTTGACAAGCTTTTGCAGTGTTGGCTTGAATATAATTAAACACATTTAAACACAAATTAATATATGGATTTTGAAGATAAATAAAAGAAGAAATTGTGATTGTCAATCAGGTGATGCCACGAGAAAGCAGCAAGATGGACGAGTACGATAAAAAATTTGCTGATATGCAAAAATACATTCCATTTCTTGAGGTCATGATTGACAGACTACGTGGTGTTAAGGATAATTCACGTGAAGTACAATTACGAAAAATGAAGCAACTACATGGAATTTTAACAAGCTCTGGAAGAAAGTATGTTTATATTGAGACACCATGAATTTTATTACTACCTATGGTGGTACAGCGTATGCAGAATTCATGACAGCTTTATTTCACCAATTGATGATGATTACTTATCTCAAAGTCATTTATTTATTTCAGCATACTATGATGCTTTTTCATTTGGTTTTTTATTAATTTTTAATATTAGTTTTTCCGAATTTTGCATACGTTTTGCCTGTTTTTCTTATTATTTTAATTTAAAAATATATTTATATTCATCACGCTAGCATGGCTTTGAGTACAAATACACTCTTTAGTTTTTGCATTTCACTTTGTGTGTATTGAATTAGTTTGTTTTTTTTCGTTCGATTCACGTTTGTTTTTCTTTTCTTTTGATTTTTCATTAGGTTGAAGATTGAAACTCTGGAAAAATGTGAAGATGTACTTCAGAATCTTCAAAGCAAAGTAGAAAAGGTCAGTAAAATAATTTTTACATATAAATTTATTCTTGGCTGCTAGACATTTCACTGTACATTTTTATTATTTAAACAAAAAAAAGTCAACAATCAATGTTCAATTTAAATTCGTTGGTGTTTTTTTTTTTTTTTTTTTTTTTTTTTTTTTTTTTTTTTTTTTTTTTTTTTTTTTTTTTTTTTTTTTTTTTTTTTTTTTTTTTTTTTTTTTTTTTTTTTAATTGAAAATAATTTTCAGGGAACTAGTGGTCTGAATTTATCAAGCTCAAGAAAAATTGATAACAAAGATACAACTGACAAAGAAGTCAAAAATAAATCTACAGAAAAGGACAGTGTAAAAAATCGAAAAAATAATGATAATACAACTGATGTAAGACAACGAAAAATGAACGAAGGTCCAGCAAGTCCTAGTCCACCAGCAAGTCCTAGTCCACCAGCAAGTCCTGAAGAATATCATCAATCAAAGAGTAAAACTCCAATAGTTATTCCAACTGAAAGTAAGCATGATTATTCACACAACAATGAAAATAATTATTCATGCGACCAAGATAAACCAGCAAGTCCAGATGCAAGTGAATCAGTGCCTACAAAAAGTCCAATTATCATTCCAACAGAACGTAGTGACAATAGATCGTGTAATAATTTAGATAAAGAAAATCCAACAAATACTTATCACAATGATTGGAATTCATCATCAAATTCACGATCTCAAAATAGACATTTATCAACTACACCAGTAGCGACAAATCTTCGTCGATTGCCGTCGGAAAATTATAGATCAAATTCAATTGATAATGATATTAAAATTGATAATAATAAAAATCAAAAAAATTTATCTCCTGAATCTCGTATGCAACGTGGTAGAGAATTATTTTTATCACCAACAAAAAATAATTCAAAACCTCTAACTCCACTTTTAGTATCACCACCACGAGTACCAGTTGAACCACCATTATCAATTGAAGACTTGACAGAACTTTTAAATGATGGATCAACTACTGAAATAGAGGATTCATCAATGCTATCAAGTGACACACGTTGTCGTTTATCGAGAAATACTAAAAATCCAATTGATTCTCAAAGACAAGATAAAAATAATGAACAAAAATATTCCACAAATGCATCATCATCATCATCATCATCGACAAATTTTCTTTTAACACAGCATGATATCGAAAGAGAAAGTGAACGTCGATGGGAAGAAGTTGATAGACATATTGTTAAATTTCGTAAAGGATCTTCATCTGGAAGATCAGAATTAAAGCCATTGTTACTGTCTCCAGTTGATTCTGATCATGGGTCATCACCTGGTTATGGAAATATTGAACGTCATAATAATTCAGAGTCCTCGTTAGATAGTAATGTTATAAATAGTGCCTTTTCAAAGTTAACAGACGGTGAAATTGCTAATTTAGTTCAAACAAATTTACAAATTCAAACCGAAGGTGTTTCGACTGCTGTTGACGAATCAGATAATCGTCATTGTCACCCATCTGGCCCAACAGATATGTATTCTCCTCGAGGAGAACAAGATTTTCATCGCAATCATAATAGACAACAGATGACAGTACCTCCACCCCCACCACCGCCACCATCCCTATTAACACATCTAACACATCTTCAATCTAATGATTGTGATTATTCACCGTGGAATACAAATCTATCATCACATAATATCATACCAAGCTTGTATGATCAAAATTCACCATTAATGATACCAATGCAACAGCGTTCTCCCTATGGTTCTGATAGAGTTTGGAATGTTCCTCATAGTTCATCACCAATGGCTTCTCCAAATATACCCATTAATTCTGGCATTCCCTCTCATTACATGACAAATCAATTTAATCATTTACTCAATAGAAATCAAATGAATCCTCAAGACATGAATATGTCACATATTCAACAACAATATCCCGATGAATATTCAATTCCTTCGCTTATGGCAAATTCCTCCTACAATATATCTCCTTATCGTAGTCATTGGGACAACCCGATGAATCGATCAATTGATAATATTTATAATAATGGACTGAGACAAAGAGTTCCAGTAGAGCTGCCATATGGTTCACCTTCTGTATGGGGACATAATAATGAATTAATGCTTAGAGGAAGACAGACGATTGATGATCGTTTTTTAGGTGAACACTCTGGTTTTAATAGAAGACATGATATGCAAAATAGAGGTAAACCACAACCATCTGATTCTCGTTTTGGTGGAGAAACAAGAACAATGTCTGAGAATAATAGAGATCCTCGATTTCGTCATGATCGATCTCCGTCTCGTAAAGATTCGAGGACAATGCCAACAGATAATCCAACACAAAAATCAAAAGATATACCACCTGCTGGAATTAATCGAGATCCTAGACGTCGAAGTACTGATTCAAAAGAACCAATTAGACCAACTAATGCTGTACATGATTTAAAAACATCAATACAACCAAGTAGTCTTGAATTACAAAAAAATTCTGATGAAAATAAAAATAATAATGACAAAGAGACTATGCTATCACCATTAGAAAGTCTTTATGGTGCTATTGATACGTCATCACAAACAGGTAAAGGTTACGGTCATCAAACATTTAAAATTCCAAAGCTCAAAAGCAAAAGACCAGAAATGACACCAAGACCACCAACACCACCAAAACCAAGTGCACCACGATCGCCAGTGCCATCACCACCATCAACACCACCATCAACACCACCACCACTAGTCATATCAGATAGTGAAAAAAATAATGAAAAATCAATTGTTTCTAATATTAATACAGAGTTAGATAATGAAAAAATTGATAGTGATAAAGAAATAAAAAATGATGAGAAAAAAATGGAAGTATCAAGTACAACTGATATAACACATGAAGATGAAAAACCATTTTTAGAAAAAGATAATAATCAATCGAGTGAGCTTGATTCAACAACAAAATTGACATCAGTAGAAGTGACAGATGATAAAGATAAAAATGAAGATGAAATAAGCAAAGATAATTCAGAAACAACTGCTGATACATCAACTGATGAAAAAAATGAAAATATTAAAGTTAAAGAATCTGAAGAAGCAAAAACAAAAGATACTAATCAAGAATGGATTGATACATTAATTAGAATGTCACATGAAGATGGTGAAGGAAAAAATAATGAAAATAAAAAAGAATTACTTGAAAAACTAAGAACATTAAATTCAGAAAAATTTAAAAAAATACAAAAACTTCTTCTATTGGATGGTAATGAAAAGGATAGTTCTGAAGATGATACTGACGATGAGCCTAAAAAACCATTGATTAAAAAAAAGATAAGAGTTATTGAGTCAGATAGTTCTGATAATGAGTGTCTTGCTGATAGAGTTAATACTGAATTGAATATTAAACCAGTAGATTCAGATAAATTAATTGAAACGAATCATCAAGTTACTAAAAACAAAGCTAAAACAAAAAAAAAACGTAAAAAAAAAGATAAAGTGAAATCTGTTGAAATAATTGAGTCTGAAGAAGAAGAAGAAGAAGAAGAAAATGAAATTAAAGCTGAAGAAAAAGATGATAATGAAAAAATTAAAATTGAAAAAGAAGAAAAAATTGATCAAGTTGAAGTTAATAAACAAGAAGATATTAAAGAGTCAGTGAAAGATGATCCAGTTGAACCTGTAACTCCTGTCCTACCTGGACGTAAAGCAAAAAAACCAGCAAAAAAACGAAGGAATTCACTTGAAATGCTACAAGAAGACATTCGAGAAATGTTTATTTGTGAAGATGTTGTAAGTGCAACTGGTCCTCGACTGTGTACAAAATTAAATGACAAGTCGAATTCAAAATTAAATGACAAGTCGAATTCAAAATTAAATGATAATGTTGTTATTTTAAATTCTCCTGTTGTTACTAAAATTGAAAATAAATCAGATGATGATGATGATGATGATGATGATGATTCAAAATCAACACGATCTAAAACTAAACTAAACAATAATACAAATAAATCTAAAACAAAAGTCGATAATAAATTAAATTATACTAAAAAAACTTATAAAAAAAGGGTTACTTCAAAAAAATATATAACTTCATCATCAGAAAGTGATAATGAAAAACCAAAAGAATCGGAAGAACAAGTTGAATCTAAAAAAGATATTTTAAAGATAGACAGTGATACAGAAAAACCAGAAGAAGAAGATAACAAAAAATTCACATTAAGACGTAGCGGTAGAGTCAAAGAACCTAAAAAAATAATTACTGAAAATAAAATTGAGCAAGATATTTTGTTTGATAGTTTTTCAGATGATTGTAGTCTTTGTCTGGATATATCAAGTATGGCTGGAACTGTTGATATATCATTGCATTGTGATAATAAAACTGTTAAAAAGCAAACAGATAAAAAATCAACAAAAATTAATAAGAAAAAAGTACAAAATATCATTTCAAATGATAATGTTGCCATTGAAAATTCATCAAAGCTAGATGATGAAATGAGTGTTACTTCTGATATATCAGTAACTGATAGTAATGCCTCAAGTATTAAATGTAATAATAAAAAAAATATAACTTCAACATTGTCAATTGATAAAAATGAAGAAATAATTGAAAATGTTTTTGATGATTTAACAGCTAAAAAACTGTATGATAGTGATGGTGAAGGTGAAATTGATGTTGATGGTGACGATGATTTTACAGTTCCAAAAAATATTAAAAAACCTCTTGCTAAAAAAAAGAGAAAAAGAAATTCATGGAAATTGGGTATTGTTTCAAAAAAGAAAAAGAAAATATCAACTGTTTTGCCATCAACGACATCAACGACATCAACAGACACAAAAGCAGCAACAGCTATAAATTTACTCGTTGAAAATGGAAATAATAAGCCACAAGAACAAGATTTAAATACGTCTGATAAATCAATTGATGAAGTTATTGAAAATGTCGTTAATAATTGCGATGATGAAATATGTAATAATGAATCATTAAAATTAACAGACGTTAAAGAGGAATTAGATGTAAATGTAACTGATGAAAAATCTGATAATATTAAAATTGCTTTTGATTTAAATATACTTAGAGATCATGCATTTATAAATCAAGAAAAATTTACATGTTTATTGTGTACTTTTAATGGTAAAAATATTGTTCAACATTATAAAAATGCACATGTAAATAATGAAGTTATGATATCACGTTTAAGTATACTTGATTCAAAACGTGCTGTTGATGAATTTATTGATGATACATTTATTAAATTGAGTGAAAAATTAAATAAAGAATCTATTCGTAAATTTACATGTCGTTTTTGTGCTTGGACAATTGAAGATACAAAAGATATTGCTATTGAATTATTTTATGATCATTGTTCATCACATACTGGTGAGTTTCGTTTCTCATGTACTGCTTGTTCATATCAAACAACTCAAAGAAAAGCAATGCGTTCACATTTTTATAAAGTATGTAAAAAAAAAGTTGGTAATTATAATGAATCACATAAAGAAGAATTATTACCAGATATTATTGATGATGTACATGGCTATTTATGTTCAACTTGTAATTTTTTACAATTAAAAGAATCAAATATTTCTAAACACATTGAAATTTATCATCAAAATTCTACAAATACTCAAGTACAAAAAATAAGTATGTCTGGTTATTTTGGAACAAATGAACTTGATCGTGATGATAATTCAGATCCAGAAATGCGTACAATTGATGAATCAGATTTTGGATCACCTGTTACACCATGTAAATTAAAAAAAGATGATATTAATAATATTAAAATTTCTGATGATAATATTACACCTATCAAAACACCTGATGTTAAAATACATGAAAAATTTCCAGTTAAATTATTAAATTCAACTGATGATTGTGATAATTCACCAACTAAAAAAATTAATGCATTTGTTTGTCCACCAGAATTAGAGAATAAAGAAGATGAAATAACAATTGAAAGAAAAAAGAAAATGCAAGAAATACTTAATGGTTCTAAAATTCAAAAAGAAAAAACAACTGAAAATGGTTTATCAATAATTGATAAATTAAAAAATAAAATGACAACACATCAACCTGATTCACCATTACCATCAGCTTCAAATATTAATCATGATTCTGATAATGATAAAGATGATCATAATGAAAATCATGATAATGACGACCAAGTTGATGAATCATTTACTCTAAATTATTCACAGAGTGAAGCTGAACAAACAATTAACGATTCAGAAAATGATAAATCTGTTAAATCAATAATTCAATCATTGGCTTGTGATGTTCGTTCAGATATAACAGCACAACCAAAAATACAAACTATTAAAAAAGAAAGTACTGAATTAGATGATGTAGTACAACAACATGATTCAGATAAAAAAATTTTAAAAGATCCATTAATATTATTTGATGATAAAACAAATAAAAATATTAATAATGAAAATGAAAATGATATGAGTGATAATAATAATAATAATAATAATGACAATGAGAATGATATGCCCGAGCTACGAACATATGAATCTGATACAAGTGATGATGTTTCTGATTCCGAATTGCCAACAGATGTAAATTCACTTTTAAAAAATAATGTTAATAATTTACCATCAAATCCAATGATGAATTCAACAATTCAACGTTTAGCTGCTCAACTTGAAGCTGCTAAAAATACATCAATGACCGATGTCACTAATAACTTAAATGACAATAAAAATTCATCAATCGACGAGCTAATTGAACAAAATAATTCAAATGAAAATGCACAAACAAGTACAACTAGTACAAGTAGTAGTAATAGTAGTAGTAGTAGTAATAGTAGCAGTAGCAGTAGTAGTGATTTTGATAATAGTCTCGAAAATGAAAAAACAAATATGCCAAAAAATAGTTTTCTTCGTTTACGTCGATTAAGTGGTGATAAATTATCTTGTGGTAATGAGAATGAAACAACATTAAATGAACCAAAAAATAATAATGATGATAGTGTTGATAAAGAAAAGGATAATGTTAATAATGTTGATAAAGAAAGAGATAATATGAATAGTGTTGATACAGAAAAAGATAATATTGATAGTGTTGATACAGAAAAAGATAATATTGATAGTGTTGATGAAGAAAAAAATGATGTCAATAGTGTTGATGAAGAAAAAGATAATGTCAATAGTGTTGATGAAGAAAAAGATGATACTAATAATGTTTATAATGTTAATAATGATGACGATAATTCTTGTTCATTTTTAAGAATTGAAAATGTCATGAGTCTTGCACCAAATACAACAAATGATGAAGAAAGTTCATTGGTTGATGACATACGTAAAGCAGTTGGTACATCACCAATAAAAATAATGAACACTAGTGGTATATCTATATTAAAAAAACCAAGTCCAAATATATTAAAACGTTCAAGAGCTGAAAAATTAGATAAAATTGTAACAAGTATAGCTCAAATACCAACTGGTAAAATTGTTGTACAATCAGTTAACAAAACAACTGGTAGTCCACCACCAAAACCAATTAAACTAATACCATCAAAAAGAATAACTAAGCTAACATCATCATCATCATCATCATCATCAACAACAACAACAGCGACATTAACTAAAACAAATGTATCAAAGCCAATTCCAATTATATCATGTCAAATTTCCCCAATAACAGGAGTAGAAACAAAAACAGAAACAACAACAACATCCTCATTATCACAACAACAAATATTATCAATGCTACCAGGTAATCAATTATTATTACCAGCAACACAAAATATAACAACAAAATCATTAAAAAATAAAATACCAATATTCTCAAATGCCCATAATAATAGTAAAAGTGGTGTTAAAATTTTAAAAGTAATTGGACCATTTCAAAAAATGCCAGATAATAATTTATTGAATGCTTGTTTAGCACCAAAAGAAAAAACAAGTGATGCATATACAGCAATGTTACAATTTTCAAAGTTACGTCAATTGTATAAATGTATGTCAATATCTTGTTCATTTACAACTGACGATATATATGAATTTTCTGATCATTTTAAAAATCATGCTAATAGTTATATCAATTTAAATGGACAATTACCACCATTTGATTATCAAAAATGTGCTTATTGTAGTGAATCAATGTTTCATTTGGATGATATGCAAAATCATTTATTAAGAAAACATGCATGTTGTTCATATCAATGTTCATATTGTTTTTATCGTGCAGCATCACATTCATATGTTGAATATCATCAATTATTAGTACATTCTGATAAACCAATATCAGTTATAAAAGGTACAAGTACCATTGCAATTGATAATTCATTTAATAAAAGTGATTTTATAAAACCATATTTATGTTCACATAATTGTGATAAATCATTTTATGTTACTGAAGCATTTATTGTACATTTAAAGAAAAATCATGGTTCAACAACAATATTTAATTGTCATTTATGTCCAAGTCCATCATTGAGTATACATCAATTAATAAATCATTATAAAATACATCAATATCATAGATTTCATTGCTTATACTGTGAACATGGAGCTGATAAAAAAGAAGATTTACATAAACATTTATCACTGCTGCATTATTATCGTCCAGCTAAAATTATTGAACGTAATATACCAAAACCATGTACGCGTTATATTGACATTGTACAACAATTAATTGTACATAACTTGGATGATAATTATCAAAAATTAGAACCAAGTAATGACATTATAACTTATCAACGTTCAAAAAGATCATTATTACAAGTTAATTCACCTACAATAAAACGTGCACAACCAACATTTATATTGCCATCATCAATTCAGACTACATCACAAACAACTGAAGTTATTAATTTATATGACAGTGATGGTAATAGTGAAACAATAATTCCAGCTAATATTATTGATCAAAAAAATAATCAAACTATTGATAATTTAAATACATTTAATGATCATGCAAAAATATCACGTATTCCAAGTATCAAAAATGATCAATTAAATAATGACATACAAACTGGCAGTAGTATTGATTCAACTCGAGCAATTGTTATTCCATCAAATCAATTTATTAATAGTAATAATGATACAGGTTCATTAGTTGTACAACAATTTAATAATATTGGAGTTACTGATTTATCAAGCCTTCCAATTGATCATTTAAATTGTAGTGATGAATTTATAAATATTAATCTACTTGATAATCCAGAGCTATTAAATTCCATTGATAAATCAAATATACCAGTGACTAATCATCAAAATGATAATGATAATGATAATAATAATGACAGTGATATTGAAATTTTAGAATGCATTGAGCCACTTGTTAAAAATAAATTAAGACCTTCTGTTATTAAAACAAATATAAAAACATTACCACCAACAAATACAATGGTTGATGATGTTAAAACAAATATAACAAATGATTATTCACTTGATAATGATTCTTGTAGTAATGATATATCCGATGGTCCAGTTGATATTAAAGATCCAAGTATTATTAATAATAGTCTTGATTCAAGCAATGGATTACCACCAGCACCACCACCTCGTACATTGGATGATATAAAAAATACAGGTTTTTCTGGTTGTCAATTGTATAAATGTGGTTTTGAAAATTGTACATTTGAGGCAATGACTGATGATTTATTAAAAGAACATATAAAAAAATGTAATAATGCAACTGGACCAAGACTTCCAATATGCTATCATTGTAAGAAAAAGTTTTCAAAATTAAGTGTTCTAATTGATCATTTAAAAATGCATGGATTAAAAAGATTTGGTTGTTCATTATGTACATCAAGATATTCATCACCTAAACAAGCAATTGGACATTTAAAATTAAAGCATAAATTTGCACATGGTAAAATGGTACCAGCTGATCCAACAAATCCATCAGTTGATGGTCTTTTTAATGCACATCCTGCTACATACAAAGAAGTTGTTAATATAAAAAAAGGTAAAAAAGGAAATAAACAAATTAATAAAATACCAGCTGGTGAAAAAAGTAGTTTTAGCCCAGCTGAAATCGACTTGTTACCACGTCAAGCAATATATAATCGTGAGGTACAATGTGCTGTTTGTCGTTATTCATCAAAAGTACGTACAAATATAATACGGCATTTACAATTTCATGCTAATGATAGAAATGTACCAGAGAGTGGACCAGTTAATCCAGTACCTTGCTTAGATAAAAAAGAAAAAATGTTTGATAAAATGGTTAATTTAGCAAGTAGTTCACATCAAAATGGAAGAATGAGTACTGGCGGTCCTAAAATACAAGCCAAAGATTATAATATTACAGAGAGTGATATTGAATCTGTGCCAAAATATATTCCTGATAATAATAGGTAAATTTTTCATTATTATAACTATGATTGTTATTTATTTTTTTCCATCATTTAATTAACTTTAATTTATTTTTTTTATTGTCTATTTGTTTCAGATATATTTGTAGTATTGATAAATGCAACTTTTTAACACTCGATAGTTCAAGATTACGTGATCACATGAAAGCATTGCACTCAAATGAACCATATTACAGGTGTCCTCATTGTTCAACGTCATTACCAGATCAAGAACCACTTAATATACCAATTGAAAAATTAGGAATACATTTGAAAATGCATGAAAGTAAATTATACAAATGTTCACATTGTAATTATCATCATTATCACAGATATGTTGTTGAGCGTCATTTGGGAGATAAACATACAGACGTTCCTTCATATGTTAAAGTTATTCGTGAACCAAATGAAAATATAGAAAATAGCCAACAATCAGTAAGTGGTGGTGGTGCTGCTGTTGGTGGTGGTGATGAAGCAGATGAAGGAACGTTTGATCATGATAACTATTGTTGGAAATGTAATATGTGTAATTACAAGTGTAATAATAAAGTTGATATGACAACTCATGCATTAACTGAACACAATGAAAAAGGACAATTTAAATGTCAAAATTGTCAATTTAAAACATCTGGTAAATTTTTAATTGAACAACATTTATTATCAAAACAACATGTCAATGAACAAGTTGATTATACAACAATTTATGAAAAAGTTAAAAGAATTAAAAATACATCATCTGAACAAAATACAAATAATGAAACATTTGATACAACACCACTGTGGCTTCGTGATATGCCAAGAGTTCGTCATATTCGTGGTATATTATTTGAGGATGACAATGATACACGTAAATCACAACAAAAAGGAGTTACATCAAGTAGTACAGCATCAACAATTGGTACAACAACAATGGTCCCAACAATAACATCAGTATCATCATTGTCGTCGTCGTCGTTGTCATCATCGTCATTTGTAACATCATCACCAATTAAATCAGGTAAAAGAAAACATGAAAATGACATAACAACAAAATCAGCAAAATTAAAAATAAAAACAACATCAGCTGAAGGATGGACATCACCAGAAAAAGGTAATAAAAAAGATACGTCAACAAAATATTTAACAAAAACATGTGTTATTGAAAATGATGATGCTGGTCCGTATGGACCATATGGTAAACCAACTGGTAATAAATTTACTTGTACAATATGTCAGAAACCAATAACAGAATCAAGTGAAGAATTTACAAGTCATCTATTTCATGAATTAAATTATTTGCGTTATAAATGTAAACAATGTAATTATTTAGCAATATCATACAGACATCTAGTTAAACATTGTCATGAAAAGCATCAAATAATTGCTGAAACAAAAACAGTTGATCGTAAACCTGATATTGAAGAATGGGTTAATAATTGTATAATAAAACAACGAGAAATAATGCAACGTGATTTAACTGAAAAAATTGAAAAAATTAAACCAACACCAATTATTGCTAAAAATAATACAAAAATAATTAATTTATCTGAACAAATATCAAATATTGGTGCATCAACAATGAATAATTATTATTCTGATGATGATGATGATGATAATAATGCATTAATTATTGATAGTAAAGATGATGATTTTACAATTGAACAAAAAAATAATAATAAATCACAAGAAAATGAAAAACAAGAAAATCAACCAATAATTCATGAGTCTTGGCTTAAAAATTATCAATTTATACCACAGCAAAATAATGATAAGCTATGTAATAAACGTAAAGTTGATGAACTAAATAAACCTGATGATGTTCTTGTTGTTGATAATATTAAAAAACCAACAAATAATAATTGTGAAATATGTGGCTATAAAGCATTAAGTGCACATGGTTTAAGAACTCATGCACGTGTACATGCAAATAGACACACACTTAAATGTTCACAGTGTATGTTTACAGCTTGTTTAGAAACAGATATATGGCAACACATTGAAATTAATCATCCAGAGTTAGAAATATGGAAAGCTGTTAAAATAAATCAACCAGGTACATCGACAAATGAACCACAACATATTATTAAAAAACGTCGTTTAGATGATTATAATGATGACGATAATGATTATGATATTGTCGAAGAAATAATACCAAAAAAACCAGTACCAACAAGTGCTCCTGGTGATCAAAAATTATTGTATACATGTTATTATTGTAATGATGCACATGCATTGTCAATAACACTTGTTGAAAGTCATTGGAAAAAATATCATAAAAATTATGACTATACATCAAAGTATCAAACAGGTGTACCATTTAAATACAACGAAATGGCAGCAACAGTTATGTCAAAACAAAGTAATAATAGTTTAAAACTTATGCAATGTGGTTATTGTAATAAAAAAGGTTCAATAACATCTTTACGACCTCATTCATCTAAAAAACATCCTGGTAAAGCATTTAAATGTATAGAACCAAATGATGTGTCACATGATATATTTGTTTGTGGTTGGTGTGGTGATAAAGTTATTGGTAGTCAAAGAACAGAACATCATAATATATTTCATTCACATTTACAAACAAATTTTCGTAAAGAAATTAATAAAAATATTAAACAACGTGGCTATGCTTGTCCAGAATGTACATTTATAAGTGCAACACAAACACGAATGAAAAAACATGTTACAAAACATTGTAATATATTTAAATGTAAAATATGTAATTATTGTTTTACAACACATAGTTCAGTAACACAGCACAGTTTGTCACAACATCCAGGTGTATTAATATCAAATATTATACAACATACTGTACTTGATATAAATTCACTTATTTCAAGAATAAAACGTACAGATATATCAACAATGGATGATAATAATGAAGTACAGTTATTGACATCAAAACTACCAACAATTTTACCCAAGCCATCATTCCCAACAACAATAGCAAGAGCAACATTTACACCAATACTATTGCCACCATCATTATCACTGGCTTCAATATCATCGACACCATTGACACCATCGGCACCATCAACATCATCAACATCATCACTGCCAACACCACAACCATTACCACCATTACCACCATCACCACCACCATCAAAAGATATTTTTAGAAACTCTGGTGTTGCTAAAAAATCAACGACAAAACAAATATTACAACGTGCATCAATGAAACCAAAAAATACTGCCAGAAAATCAACAACACATCGGCCATCTTGGTATTCATCTGGTACTACTTGTGATAATGATGATGCTGATGAATCAAGCTCATCGAGTTTTTCATTTTATAAACAACCTATTGATCCAATTGATCTTGAATCACTCAATACCATAATGACACTTGGACATGCCCAGATCAAAGTCAAGTGTTCAAATATGACACAATACTTTTCAATCGATCCAAGAGTTCTAGTTGAAGATGTTGCACTTTCGGGTAGATTTATTATGTAAATCATTATTCTTTATGAATACTTCTTATTACAATCACACGTACTTTTTGTTTATAAATTATTTCATTTTTTTTATCTGCATATAATGTTAATTATTAATTATGAAAATTCAACGTATTTAAAATATAAAATAACTTCTTAATTTATAAATTGAGAATCTTCAACACGTGATATAAAAACAAAACAAAAGTTAAGAACAAAAAATACAAAAAAAAAAAAATCTTTTTCAGAATTCAAGTATTTTTATTGTATACGTATTAATAATATTATTGTTTTTTAAATTTTTTTTTCTTCCAATTAAATGATTTTGTTCCCAAGACTTTTTCGATAAAAATGATGAAAATGTCTATGAATATTGAAATGAAACAAATAAAATAAAACGAAAAACTTCAATAGGTGTAAATATTGTAAACTAAGAATCGATACTGTTAATGAATATTTTTAATTTTTATAAAAATCAATTGTAATGTGTACATTCACTTGTATTAAGTAATAAAAGAAAAAGAAAAAAAAAACGATTATTTCATACAAATATTTTTTTATTATAACTAAATGATCAATTTTTTTAATTTCAAAATATTAATTACGTTCAAATGTTTATGTATCGATGATACAATTGATGGTGAAATATAAACTTAATTATTTTAATTATGTAATTTAATTATCCTTTCAATGATGAAAGTCCAGCTCTCATAATCTCATCAACCAAGAGAAGATTAGAGGCAATAACGGTGCATGAATTGATAATTTGTTTTTTAACAATGTAATTATCATAAATACCAGCATCAATTGGTTTTAAGGCCTCACCTGAATTAATATCAAAACCAACAGCTTCACCAAGAACAGCTGATTCTTCTAATAATTTGACAATTGATTCTTGTGCATCAAAACCACTATTGACAGCAAGTGTTTTTGGGATAACAAGAAGTGCATCACTGAATGCTTGGACACCAAGACGAAGTTTACCCTTAACTTCTTCTTTGTACTTGCTTAATGCACGACTTGCAGCAATTTCAAATGCACCAGCACCTGGTATAACTGATTTATCATTAATTGCATTATTAATTGCTCTTAGACCATCACGTACAGCATCTTTCAATTGCATCAGTGTATATTTATTTGGTCCTTTCAATAAGATTGTAACTGAGTTTGGCTTTTTGCATTCTTCAACAAAAGTATATTTATTTTCACCTAGTACATGCTCATAAACAACACCAGCATAACCAAGATGTTCTTCACTCAATTCATCAACTGAATTCATGGCAACACCACCACATGCAAGTGTAAGACGTTCCATATTTCTACGTTTAGCACGACGAAGTGCCAACATACCTTCATGAGCAAATGCATCCAATGATGGTGGATCAATACCTTTTTGATTAATAATAACAAATGTTTTATTTGTACCATCACAAAGTTTTTTTTTTAATGCAATAATTTTTTGAACACGATTATCAATAAATTCACGTTCAGCAGCAACAAGTTTTTCACGTTCTTCAGCTGTTTTATAAAAAAATCCACTGTTAACTTCAGTTTTTTCATACTCCAAACTGACATTACAAGTTAAAATATAAGCATTTTCAACTCTTTTTGGCATATCTGGATGTCTTGATCCATGATCCATAACAATACCACGAATTAATTTTGTATCAGCAGCTGTTCTATGTTGCATTTCCATTAATTCAACCATATGAAGATCAGCTGGTGAATCATCTTTTTTTATTTGTAAAACAGCATCAACACATATTTCAGCCAATGAATCAGCTACGTTTAAATGAATTTTTGTTTTTAATGATGTTTTAGCAACATCAATGAGTGTTTCTTTTGTTACTTCAATTGGTATTTTCATTGAATCAAGAATTTCAATTGTTTTTTCACGTGCCAATTCATATCCTTCAGTCAAGACTCTTGGATGAAGACCTTCAGCAATATATAATTCACCTTGTTTAAGAAGTTCACCAATAACAAGTACAGTACTTGTTGTACCATCTCCTGTCATGTCATCTTGAGCTGTTGATGCACGAGCAATCAATGATGCTGTTGGATGTTGAATTTGCATTTCATGAAGAAGTGTATTTCCATCTTTTGTTATTTTAATATCTCCAGCACCAGAAACCAACCTTGGCAGAACAAAAAAGACAATTATTCATTAATTTGTTTTGTTTTTATAACTCAAAAAAAAATTGAATGATTATTTTTTTTTAGCTGGACAACATGGATTATCAATCATATTACCATATATGGACAATTTATATGTCACACCTCTGATTGGAAATAACGACGCCATTAAATATTTAATTTCAAATACTTGAAAATTACATTTAACAATTTATTTGTAAATAAAAATAATGTTAAATTGATTTAATAAAATAATTTAAATTCAATGGCACTTTAGTAGTAGAGAAATAAAAAAATGAAACACGTGAATTCTTACATTTTCGTAGTTCCTTTTGGGCCATAGTTTGTCTTCATGACATCTTGGATTCCTTTTGCTCCAGATATATTAACAGCTAGAGCTTGAGCTGCTCTTACAACTTCAGCTTTTGGATTCAATAAACTTATTGCCGACATTATTAATATTGTTCAAGTATTATTCAATTAATTAATTGACTTGTTTAATTAACATCCAAAATTTATATGCAGTTTTTTGATTATTATTATCGTAAATGCCGGATAACGCTGTACGTTTGGAGAAGTTCGTCGAGAAAAGGCGTTGATCAATTTCATTTGGCTAAATTCACGAAATTCTTTAGTCTTGTTTACAATTGTCACTTTTTCGTTTTTTTTTTTTTTCTTTTTTATTAAGTCCATCATAACAATTATTATTATCATTGACAATTACTCCAATTACTCACAAAAAACCACCATTACTTTACAAAAAAAAACCAAAAAACAAAAAGTAATGGTGATTTTTTGTTGCATATTTTAAGAATCTTATTTATCATGACGACACAAATAACACATGACTTGAATTTTACTTCATAACAATAAACTAATCTTTAAAAAAAAAGAGTAAGTAAAATAATATCAATTAATTTTTAAATTATTAATAAAATTTAGCTCTCTTTTAATTAGTTGTTTGTTTATTTTTTTCCAGTCAGAACACATCCTAAATTAGCCAGGACAAGAAAATAAAAAATAGACAAATTGTGTTATTGTGAATCAGTCAAATATGTCATCACCAATTTGTAATTTATCAACTGAATTGTTATTGAAAATATTTTCATTTGTTGATGTCAAAGAACGTTTAAAACTTGAAGAAGGCAAGAATAGATGAAATAAATTGTATCAATATAATTAATATTAACTTTGAATTTTAATGTTTAGTATGCAAACGTTGGAGTGAAATAAGCAAATGGAAATGGCTTGATGTAAAATATGTACACTTGTCATATAAACATAATTCAAATTATATTCGTCGTGTGACAAATCGTCTGAGAGTACTTGAAATATATGACACATGTAATTCACCATTGCTAAAAAATGTAACTCAATACATGAGTACATTTAATAATCTACAAAAATTTGAATACAGTACTGTTGAGCATTTATGTGATAATTTCTTTTGTAAAGATACAAATGATTTAACTCAAATACTGGAGTTATTGCCAATTACATTGAAAAAATTTTGTTTACATAAATGCATATTATTGCCTTCATATAGGATTGAAAGGTTTAAATCGTTAAAACATTTTTCATACTCATATCCAAATTATTTGTCACATGAATTGGAAGATGTTTTAACAAACATACTTGAATCATTGCCAGATACACTTGAATCATTACATATATTTGGTCAATCATTAAACACAAAATTTGTAAGTTTAAAAAATACATTTAACAATTAAAAAAATTCATTTTAATTATGCTACTTTTTAATTTCAGCATATTGGAAAATTACAGTCATTAAAATTTCTTTGGCTCTGGTCATTGAAACTTAAAAAAAATAATATTACTGGATTGGAATGTCTTGATAAAAATTTGGAGCATGTTCGTTTGTGGGGTAAAGAAATTGATAATGATTATTTAAAGCAAATTCAAAAACTTGATTGTGTTAAAATGTTTACCCATACACAAGAAGAAAAAGTTTTTGCGTAAAATATAATTATTAAATAACGCAAATATATTATACATAGATTGTAGGAAAAATAATTGATTTTTAATTTGAATTTAAAGCAATTTTATATACATGTTTTTAAAAAATTTTAGATAATCAAAAGAGTTTTTTTTGTAAATTGTTTGGGTATTATTGTTTTAAAATTTATACTAAATGTTTTATTTTTTTGTTGACTATTTTATATTTTAAAAATTGAATAAATAATAGGTATATTATTATTAATAAATTTTAAATACAAGACTGTTTATTTTTTGTAAAAATAATTAAATATTTAATATGTTATATTTCAAGTTGGCAAATGGCAATTAATCCGGTGTTTTAGCCATTTTTAATAAAGGACAATCATAAAGGGTATTTCCATTGAAATTTCTATAACCTCTGTCGGTAGTTTGGTACCTTTGACAACACGCTATTTGGGTGTTAATACGTGGTTTTTTTTTTAACAATAATTATTAATTTACATATGTAATAAAAGGTAATAATTAATCATTTATAAAGTTGAATAATCATTGATAAAGAATGTCGTCAAGAGCCGGTACAATGCGTCCAATTCCGGAACATAATACAAGAATTGAATATGTACAATGTGATGGATTAACTGCAATGAAAATTATCAAGCATTGTCATGAAGAATCTGCTGGTAATATGGAAGTTGCACAAGGTGCATTACTTGGTTTGGTTGTACAAAATCGTTTGGAAATAACAAATTGTTTTCCATTTCCAAAAAATGATGAAGTACATGAAGAAGAAGAATATCAACTTGCTGTTATGCGTCGTCTTCGAAGGTACATTATTATTATTATTATTATTATTATTATTATTATTATTATTATTATTATTTTAATTGTTTATTTATATTGATGATAATAACTTTAAAAAAAAATTATATATTAATTTTTAGAGTAAACGTTGATCATTTCCATGTTGGATGGTATCAAAGTGCTGATGTTGGAAATTTTTTAAGTGTCTCACTTCTTGAGTCACAATTTCATTATCAAACATCAATTGAAGAATCAGTTGTTGTTATTTATGATACAGCAAAATCAGGACGTGGTTTTTTGACAATAAAAGCATATCGCTTAACACCACAAGCCATTCAAATGTATAAAGATGGTGAATTTACACCAGATGCATTACGTTCATTAAAAATTGGCTATGAAACATTATTTGTTGAGATTCCAATTGTCATTAAAAATAGTAATTTAACAAATATTATGATGTCAGAAGTTGAAGAGATGATACCCGAAGAAGCTGGATCAAAATATTTAGATCTTGGTACAGCATCTGTTCTTGAGGGACAATTACGTTGTATGATGGATCGTGTTGATGAATTAAATCAAGAAGCAATTAAATTTAATAGACATCAACATCTTGTTATTCGTCAACAACAAGATAAAAATAGATTATTACAAAAACGTGCACAAGAAAATGCAGCAAGAGCTGCTAAAGATGAACCACCATTACCAGATGATGATATCAATAAACTCATGAGACCATTACCAGTTCCACCAAGGCTAAATCCAATGATTATTGCTGGACAAATTAATACCTATAGTCAGCATATATCACAATTTTGTGCTCAAAGTTTGGCCAAACTTTATATCACTCAAAGTCTCCAGAGTGCCAAGGAATCAAAATCATCAAACTAATCATCTTATAAATTTATTACAAATACAAACAATTTCATTATGTATCAATTTGTCAATATTTGATTCCAATTTATATACAATACTTGTTCAAACAACAACAACAAAAACAACAACAAGAACAGTAATTAATAAACTTTGATAAAATCTTACAAACTTTTACTTCTTTTCATTTCATTTAATTTAATTTATAATTAATTTCGTAATATTAATAGAAAGATATTAATCAGGCCAAGAGAATCATAAAAGATTTTCCAACAATAATATATTTTTTTCTCAACAAATAACTGACAATAGAGAAAAAAATATATAAAAACTTAAATTATAATGAAGAATCTAGGACTGGCATTCAAAGAAAAACTCATTCAACTATTATTATTTTATTTTTTTTTCTAAATTGTCATAAGCAATTAGAGTAATAAAAAAATGAAAAAAAAAATTAGAATAAAATCAATTGTTGAGCTGTTATCAGTAAGTGAAAAAAAAAAAAAAAAAAAATGTTTATAACTCCCGCGATGTGTCCTAGATATCATATCCCTTCTATTTTGACGTAGAAAAAGAACCACTATGGCTGGAAACGTCAAGTTTGTTTGTTGATAATAATAAAAAGAAATAAAATTTTATCATATTCTCGTGGGTGTACTTATATACACATTTACTTGTTCAATTGTGTGTACATATTATCATCATGATTATTATCAATAAAAGAGAGAGGGAATTATAACTAAAGTAGGAGTTACATAGTACATACGCGAATAATTGACAAATAAAAAAAAAATATCAGCTAGTTTTTACAGATGCCGTGATGGAAAAGTTAAATACCAGTGGTGGTATGTTTTTATAAATATTTAATTACTTTTCATAAATTTAATAATCATTTAATGATTGTCATTATCATGTTGTTGTTTATAAACTCATTGTGATTCCAAAGAGAATGTGATTTTGTTTTTAGTGATGCTTGACACATCGTCTGTTAATTCGCGTGGGCGTCTTGTCCTTCTCACAACAATATTAATGTTATTTATTATTATTAATTATTAACAATAATAATGAGTTATTTATTAACAACATTTATCAGTATTTATAATTTGATAATAATATGTTAATTAAGTGTAAAAGAACTATGAAAATATTTTAATAAAATTAAAAATGTCGTTTGTTTGGTAGTTTGACACCAGCAGTTTAATAAAATGTGCGCGTTTCATTGTTGAATATAATTCATTCTATAAATTTATAATAATAATGTCTATTGGTAAAAAGTTTATGAATAAAATTTATTTTGTTTATTAAAGTAACGTCAAATGTATTCTTGGAAATGTTTTTTGTTTTTTTTTTTGTTTGATAAATGTAAACAAATGTTATTTTTATAAATGTTTATTTATTTTTGTGTAATAAATTTTTAAATTTATAGATCCAGGTGGTGGTGATGGTGATGTTGATGTTGGTGAAGAAGGTGAATGTGAAGGACCTTTAATTTGTGCTGGATGTCTCAATGCTATTGATGAAGACGAATTTGTTCAAGCATTAAATCAAGAATGGCATATTGATTGTTTTCAGTAAGTATATCTATAACTACAATTGTTTATAAAATAATACTGTTATGATTGTTAAAATGTTTAAATTATATTAAGCAATTAATTAATTATTTATCAGATGTTCAGCGTGTGATGTTGCTCTAAATTCATGGTACTTTGAAAAAGATGGACTATTATTTTGTAAAGATGACTATTGGGCTTCATATGGTGAAGCATGTCAAGGTTGTGGTCAAGTTATCACTGGACCAGTTATGCTTGCTGGTGATCATAAATTTCATCCAGAATGTTTCGCTTGTAATTTATGCAGTAGCTTTATTGGTGATGGTGAGAGCTATGCACTTGTTGAAAGATCAAAACTTTATTGTGGTTGTTGTTATAAACGACAAATGCAACCACTCAGTAGAACATCAAATTATCCATTTGTTAGAAAACCACACAGCATTAGACTCGTTGAAATACCACCAAATACAAAAGGTATAGAAAAACAAAGAGGTATTAAATTAACTGTTGATGCAACACCAAGTCCAAGAAGTTATGGATGTGCATTGCTTCGAATTTCAGAGTAAGTTGTTTATTCATTTATTTATTTATAAAAAAATCATCATGTTATTATTAAATTCAGAAAAATTATTATATTATTCCAACAAATTATGAGCACTTTTACCAAGCTTATTTTTTATTTTTTATTATTACTTTTGTATATATAATTATATTCGATTGTCATTAACTATCACAGGCTAATGAGAAATGTACGGGGAAAGATCAATAAGCTGGTTGCCTCTGTTTTGGAGGTTCTATTTAATTTATGCTGCAGATTCGTTGATAATAGGTACAAATATACCTGCTTAATATATTATCAATGCACGAATATTGAATTTTATTAAAACACTATTTTTTATTTTTAATATTTTAATAATTTTGGTTGTTGTTGTTGATGTTGATGTTGATGTTGTTATTCTTTTTAAACACAGAGTTTAATTAAAAGACAAAAAAAAATAAATATTAAATATTATTAGTGAATAGTTTAATTAACATGGGCATATATTTCAGACTCAACATGTCAGGTGACTTGATGTCACTACATATTGGTGATAGAATACTTGAAATAAATGGTACACCAGTTAAGGATCAACCAGTTGAGAGTATTGAAGATTTAATAAGATATTCAGATTCAGTTTTACAAGTAAGAAATTATTAATTCAAATTGTGTTTATTAAAAAATAATAATAATGTATTTTATACAGTTGACAATTGAACATGATCCTGATGCTCTATCAAAACGTACAAATTTTTCATCATCACCATCAGCAATTTTATCAACAGCAACAAGTCCAATATCAAGTCCTGAAAGTAAAGAAAGACTATTTAAACGTCGTGATGAGGGCTATATAAGTGGCAATAGAAGTAGACAATTACGAAGATCACGTGATCCAACAAATAAAGAACGTAGTAGTTCAATGTCACGGCTACTTGATTGTTCACCACCATCAAGTTCAACATGTGATTTAAATAGAACCCGATCATTTCGTGTTGAGCCAAAAAATCAGCGTATATTTCGTGCAAGTGATTTAGTTAAAGGTGAACTTCTTGGTAAAGGTTTTTTTGGACAAGTATACAAAGTAACACATCGTGAAACAAATGAAGTTATGGTATTAAAGGAATTATATCGTGTTGATGAAGAAGCACAAAAAAATTTTTTAAAAGAAGTTGCTGTATTACGTTCACTTCATCACAATAATGTATTAAGATTTATTGGTGTACTTTATAAGGATAAAAAACTTCATCTTGTTACTGAATTTATATCTGGTGGTACACTTAGAGCATTATTACATGATACCAATGAGCCATTACCTTGGGAACAAAGAACATCATTTGCTAGAGATATTGCTGCAGGAATGGCTTATTTACATTCAATGAATATAATACATCGTGATTTAAACTCTCATAACTGTCTTGTACGTGATGATAAAACAGTTGTTGTTGCTGATTTTGGTCTTGCAAGAATCATAAATAATAACAATAACAGTAATAACAATAATAATAGTCATGATAAAAAAAGATTTAGTGGTGGTGGTGGTGTCATTGGTGATGCTGGTAATAAGAATACGAATAATATGAATCGTAGCAATCATGTTGAAATTAAATGTTCAAAAAAAGAAAGAAAAAAACGTTATACTGTTGTTGGTAATCCATATTGGATGGCACCAGAAATGATGAAAGGTAATAAATATGATGAAAAAGTTGATATATTTAGTTTTGGTATTGTTGTTTGTGAAATAATTGGACGAGTACAAGCTGATCCTGATTATTTACCACGTTCATCGGATTTTGGATTGAATCAAAAAGTATTTAGAGAAAAATTTTGTGCAAATTGTCCAGAAACATTTTATATGATTGCATTTTTATGCTGTGATTTAAATCCCGATAAAAGACCATCATTTGAAGTTATGGAAGTATGGCTTGAGGGTTTAGCAATGCATTTATCTGTTGGTGCAACATTATCATCTGATTTAGATTTTGACATACGTCATTACACTGGACCAAGTCCAAGTAGTAGTGAATCAACAACACCAGAAACATTAACACCTGGATTACGACCAATTAAAGAGGCATTTATTGAAAAGAAAAAAAATAATTGTGATGATAGTACACTTGAACGAGAAATTGAAAGAGAAATACCATCACGTAGTAAATATTCAAAACAAGCTAGTCAAGTTGATAAAATTGGTGGTAAATTTTCACGACAAAATTCAAAATCAAATGATTCAATTGTTTATGATGAAAAACCTGATGTTATTTTATCACAAGATCCAAATAGTTTTAATAGTAGATTTTCAAGAAATCAAAATAAATTAAATGACACAGAAATTGACAAATTCGAAACTGATATTAATAAAATTTCTTTAAAAGATACAAGTCAAATAAATGACTTGAAAATTAATAAAATATCAATACTTCCAGAGCATGAAAAATCATTACCAATTATTGAAAAAATTAAATTTGTTGGACAATCAAATATTGAGACAACAAATGAGCAGCCTATTGTTGAAAAAAAAAATATTGATAATAATTTTTTATACAAATTAAATTCAGCATTGAATGAACAAAGTAATACTGAACAAAATCAAATTGATAAATCTTGGAAATCACCAGAAGCTGGTGGTTTTGTTGGTACATATTTTAAACAAATTGGTAAACTTAAAAATAGTATTGAAAAAAATAGAGAAATATCACATCAGCAAATAAATAAAGATATTAATAAAAAAAATAAAAAAGATTCTCCAAAAGGTTCATATCTAAGAAGAATGAAAATATCACCGACAAAAGAACAAACTAAAAATGCTTTTACAAGTATTCGACAAATACAAGAATTAACAAATGATGATAATAAAAATTTATTGGAAAGTGATAATAATAATTTAAAAAGACAATCAAGTATTGCATCAAGTATTGGTTCAATTTTATCACGTCATACAAGTTTAGCTGCTTCAGATACATTACCAAGACAAAAATTTGTATATCCATTGTATGAAGGAAAAAATAAACTATCACACAATGATAGCTTTGGTTCGAATTCAAGTACATTAAAAAAAACTGATCTCTATCATACTGATAGTTTTTGTTCAAATGATAGTACATTAAAGTCCAATGATTATTTGACATTTAAAAATATCAATGAACCAGATATTGACAATACAAATGATGATAAAAATTCATTCAATTATTCAGACTGTTATAAAAATCTTGATTTATGTAGAACAGATAGTTTTTGTACAGACAGTGCTGTGGGTACAATGAAAAGTGATTTTTTTGATGATATTGATATTGTTGAGATGCAAAAAAATCATTTAACAAATGACATTTGCTGTACACATGATAATAATAATTGTGAAAAAAATAAATCAACATTACCATCATCACCAATTGAAAGCACTGCACTTTAAATAATTAAAATATAATTATTTTATGGATTTTTTACATCCAAAAAATTGCTAGACTAATCTTTGTTACTAAAAACAATTTTTTTTCAAATATTAATAACTCGATATACAAAAGAAAAAGTTTAAATAATTAAATAATATTTTTAAAATAATTAACTTATTAAATCTCGAATTTAAAAAAAACGTTTAGAATTGCGCTAGAAGAAAATAATTTCCATTTTAATAATTTACTATGTGTCAGTCTATTTTATGAAAAAAAAAATCAACAGAAGACATGAGTAAATTAATGTATTTATCAATGCATTCCTAAATATATTCAAAAAAAAATAAAATAATGTGTTCTTGCCCGTGGAAAAAATTAACTGCAATTGGGTTCGTTAGAAGAATAATAATTATTTTCGGCTTAAGTGAATAAACATTCCATCCAAATTAATTAAAGAAGAGAAAAAAAAGAAGATAGTTGACGATTAAATTTTTTTTTTACAAATAATATTTAGTATATTATTTGTTTAATAATATTTATATAATTAAAGTCGACTAGTCTTTAACGTACGTAATTAAATAAGCAATTTTTATAACGTTGCATTTAAGATGATTAATTATTAGACTTGTTTTATACACTGATATAATTTTGCGTATTTTAAATAGACTAAAAATCATATTTAGATAATGATTTCACTGTTATTATAAAACAAAAATTTCATATTAATAACATGAAAAAAGAAAAAATAAAACAAACGAACTCCACTGCAAGCCTAATCAACGTGTACCTTTTTTTTTTCGAGGGGAGAATAAATAATATTTATTGAATATATTCAATGGCAATATAATTTTTTAGATTTGCGAAATTCCGAAAAGGATAGATATGATAATAATTACAACAACTAAGACTAAAAAATGTATAGGTAATTTAGTCTGTAAATATATTTTAACTAGATTTATTTTCTACACGTCACTCTTTCAAAACACTAATTATAAAAGCTTCGTTATCTTTCGTTTTTAATTTAATTTAACTCAATTTTTTTTTTTCGTAACAATCAATTTATCAAATGATTTATTATTTTTTATCAAATCAAAATATATTTTATCAAAACAAAGCAACTATTATTATTAATATATATTTTTTTGAATTGTTAATTTTTAGTGTCTTTAAAAAGTCAATTTATTTGATATTAAATCTTTTATTTCATGTCAATATTCGCTTGAATAATGTATTTTTATTTTTTTGTTTATAAAATTTTCTATTGAAAATACCGTTTTTTTAAATATCGGTACGTAATTAATTTGTTAATTGATGTGTTTTTAAATCAATTATTATCTGTTTACTGCAAAACCTAAAATATGAGAAAGAAAATAGAATTTAATCAACTCAAGTGCGATGATTGTTGTTGCAATGTTAAACTGTTTTACAATATATATTTTTTGTCACATCACGAATTTTTGCCAATTACATCAGGGCCATATTAATCGCACTTGATTAGTAAATGTCAAGCCAGAAGAATCGCATAAACGTTAATTGTCTGTGATAGAAAGTGTTTTGAAAATTGTCTAGATTTTATTTGTATTACAAGCATAACTTTTTTTATTCCAAATTATGTTTATTGTAATTTTTAATTCTCATATTCATTGAGAGTTAAAAGTAATTTAATTAATTTTTATTTGACGTATATATAAATAAAAGAAAAACTAATGCGATATAATCAAAGGCTCGATACTAACGCAAGACAATTTAATATGAAAAATATTAATAAATAAAGAAATGTAATTTTAATATGTCGAGGTATAATTCGACAGTATATGCAATGTTGCTCGGTCAAACTCAGTATTAATAATTAAAAGTTAAAAAAAAAATAATAACAAAAAGCTACTAGCTTAAAAAACAATTTATTATCTCATCTTGAGTCATGTGGTTTTTATGATTAACAATCTAATAATATTTATATTTTAATTTTAAACTGACTAAGCAACATTTAAAATGCAATTTTAAATCACAAAATTTAAATTTATACATGTGAAAACGAATAAGTAATAATTAATTCCAAAAAATTAAACTTAACTGAGACTAATATTTTTAGTTACTATATTATATAAAATTATATCTTTAGAAAGAAAATATATAAAGTACGAAATGCATAGGCAAATATAAATTGGAAAAAAAACAAAAATCTGATGTAATAATTAAGAAATAATAAAATTAGAAGTAGAAAACTGACCAGCTGCTGGGAAGATGGTGTTTTTTTTTTTTTTTTATATATAAATGAAATTTGTATTACTAAATATATTGTAAATCAATGATAAAAATGTTTTTTCTTTCTAATTTCTTTAATAAGTTAACTTTGATTTAATTGACGATAAAAAATGTTAAAAATATTTTATAAAATAAATTAATTACATTGGTGCATATTTAAAAAGATCGACCAAAGAATTAAGCATTTTTTTTGGTTACAAAGTTGATCTATTGATGATTTGTGCTATTAAAAATGTTTGTAATAAGTTTTTTTTTTTTATTTTATTCAATTTTTAATTAATGTAAACCAGAGTTTGAATTTAGTGCTATTTGATAACTATGATGACATATATTTTTTTTTCACCAATCAGAGATTGATCAAAGCCACGTTTTCATTAGTCAATTTTGAACAAGTAAGCCAGTGTTCTCACTACGATGCAAATATATTTTTTTTAATGTATCCCAATGCAACCATAAGGTGCGAACTCACGACACGCAAAGTTTTGCGTTTTTTCATGGCTGCCGTAATTCTAAACATGGCTGACGAAATTTCAAAGATGGCGTCTCCGTG